>APFE031393707.1:94455-118219 GCA_000404065.3 Pinus taeda | reverse complement strand
CAAAATTAATTTTACTTCCTATAGATAGACTAGGGACTGCTATAAATAGGAAGGGACCCATAAATGCTATTTTTAGACATGCTATTTTTAGCACATTCTAAATTTAACATTTCTTGTTGCACACTTTTCAAAACATGAATACGTCGTAATACTAAAATTTAGTCTAATGTGCATGATGAGTCAATGTTTAATTCAACTTTAGTGAATTAAAACATGAATTCGGTTACCTATTAATGATTATGCATGGAAGAGCAAAGCCATGAAAATTCTCCAATCAATGTTTACCATAATTAATGTGTGAATCAATAACAGGGTCGTGTACATGTTGTTATCACTCCAAAATTTCCTTTGAAAAATTAGCAAAAGAAGGAAATAATAGAGGTAACTACAAACCACTTTTGGAGATTAGGACCTAGCCTTCCTAATCTCAAAGAGGGCTCTCTCTTTATGATTTAACTTTGTTTTAGTTAATTAATTTTAGGATAGTTATGGTTGCACTTGGGTTTTGTTTTGAATTTGGATGGTGGGATCACTTACATAGATGAACAGAGGTTTTCTTTTGCCATTAGGCTATGGAGTAATAAGTCAGACAAACAAGACTAGATCAAGGTTATAAAATACAGTGTCTGCTGGGCAAGATAGGCGAGTTTTTGCAGATCTCAAGGGTTGGACGGTGAAGTGGCTTCTAATCGGATCCAAGGAGAAATTAAGGGTTCCCTAGGCCAGATTATGGAAGGAATGAAAGAGGTCAACCAGGATGGGAGAGCAATTAAGGATTTTCAGATCCAGGTATTAGAAGAAAACATGTAAATGAATAATTGTGCAAAATAGTGTACTTAAACAAATTCTGAATGATATTTCCAATTAATACATTCAAATTTAGAAAATAGTTAAGTTTGTGAAAAACATAGGAAAGGTAACAAAATCACATAAAGAAGATACTTCACTACAAATAGCTCATCTCATGAATCCCACAGTTCAATGCTTTTATTACTTGCTCTAGTCTGTTGACTTGAAAATGGTACAATCACCCTTTGGTTCAAGATCAAAATAATTCTACAAATGTATAGAAATCCACACCAAAATACTTCAAATGAAGAAGTACTTATACAAATTCTAAACTGAAATATCTTGAAAAAAATATCAAGATTGGTTTTACAAATATCTCAAACTAATTTACAGTAATAGAACTTAAATAAAGGACACTCAAAACTAATGAATCTATTTATAACTATATTTATGCATTGATGGTGACAAAGAAGAGAAGTTTTAGTTATGTCTACTACCATCTGTAAAGTTTAAGCGATCAAAAGTTTCAGAGATCAATGGGATGAATTTTGGGATCTATGCATCTCTTGAGATAAAGCACCCTAGACTGGTGTTTTTTATCCTTGTTGCAAAAATAGATTTGAATAAGACAAGACATTAACAATTCATACAGTTTGTTTTGGTTCTATTCTGAAGTAGTGTGCTAGAACGATCCATTTGAATTGGCACCAATAGTTCTCATTGACGGTAATCGACAAGAATGCATAAATACTAGAGGTGAGTTATCGTGAGTTATGCACAACTCCTAGAGGTTCATTGTCTTGTATAACATCTTAATTTCAAACCTAATTGTTCATCTATTGCATAAATATACTCACAAATTGGGATAAGCGCACTGCAATTAACAATGGTATTTTGTATCCTTGCGTTATTGAATAGAAAATGTAGGAGATTATTCATTGCATAGATCCATTGTAATTTTTCGTGTTAGGATATTCCGACACATAGGAAATAGTTAAGTATAACTTGGTCTAGTGTAAAGTTAGGTAAATTGTGTTTGTTTACTATGTAACTTTGTAACTTACAATCCGACGGTCACGATATGTTCTAGACATGAAGTGATCTGACAGCTCATTCTCTCCTCAGTATTACTGACACTTGATCTGTGTCTTAACACCCGATTGGTCCATGATCTATATTTAAAGAGCATGGAGGGTCATTTGTAAGGTGGCCATTCATGAGAGAAGCTTATGAAAATTTTCTTTCTTTTATTAATAAATTTCCTGAAGTGGACGTGTTGGCTCAAGCCGTGGACTGTTTCCCTCTTTGAGGGTTTTAACTACATCAAAAATACTGGTGTATTGATATGTGATCTATTTTTGAGTGTTGTCCTTTGGTGTTCTATCTGAGGAACTTACCCTGTAAATTCCTACATGGTATCAGAGCTATTTGAGGGTTGCATCCGTCGGTGATCCAAATCCGAAGCCAATACAACTGGATCCAACTAGCATTTCCTAGATCTATTGTTTCTGACTGCTTTCAGGCTAAGAGGACTGCTCTATTGTGTTTAGAGCATCTGTTCCAGTGAGGAACCCCTTTCGTTTCACGCGAAAAGGTTTACAGTAGCCCTAGCTACGTCATTTTTAAGATTTGGAGGCATACAATCTTTATTTGTAGTTTTAGTTATTTATCTCTCTGTTTATTTCGGTTTATTTATCTCTTTGTTTTTTATTACAAACCTATACCTTTCATTTCTGCATATGCCTTTGCCTCGCAACTCTCTGCGATCTGGGAAAATCAGAAATAGAAAGGAATGATTTTTCTCATGCGTATGCTCTTTTCCATCGCACCTTAGTGTGATCTTGGAAAATCAAAAACATTGAGGAAAATATTTAGTTTCTGGCGAAAGCTAACTTCAAGCCACAAGGTTTGGTTTTTTTTTGCATGTCCCTGTTGAGTTGTGTGGTTTTTTTTTTTGTAAGCAAAAAAAGATTTTTCAAGTAAGCATGCACCCCAAAGCTTTAGTGACTAAAAAACAAACCCTTCCTCTTTTCCAAGATTTATTAACCTTTTAAAATAGCTCACTTGGTCCAAAGTTACTTTACGAGAATAGAGGTCTTGGGTTCAAGCTTTTTTTTTGGTTGAGTTACTTTTTCAAAAAGTACATGTAACTTATGTTTTAAAGTTACTTTATGTAAAAGTGTTCTCACCTATTATAAAAAGTGAGTCACTTATAATTCTAAAGTCCATTTATCTTTTATTTAAGTTATAGTTTAATGTGTAGCTCATAAAGTACCATTGTAAAGGTGACTTTCATTTATTTATAAAAGTGGGTCACATAATTTTTTTTAAAGTAAGCTAATTAGATTAAGTTTGGAAGGGGGATTTATTTTAAAAATATAACATTAGCATTCACTTCCGCACATTCACACATTTCGTTGGCATCTTCAACAATTTTTCTTCAAAAAGCCAAACCTTCTTCATCTGGAAGTCGTTTTTTTTAATCAGCCTAATTTTTCGAGATCTTTCCATTGTAACACTTAGTTTCAACATCTACAGCTTCATTTTTGGTTAAAATGGAAAGTCCATGTCAAGTTACTCTTGATAGCACCAACTACTTTCAATGGGTGTCCTACATAGAAGATTTACAGTAAAGGTCTTTATAGAATAGTCTCATGACAAGTGTCTAAACCTAAAGATGAAGATAAGGCAACTAAATGGGAAAATAAGCAAGATCAAGCACGTGGGTTGATAGGGATGTCTATTTTTCCAGACCTTAGATTCCATATCGCAGAACTTGATATCCATGATGAAGCAATAAAACAACGCAATAAAGTTTTTGGAATTAAAAATGAAATTAGAGCTCATCAACTCGAAAATGAGCTGCTTATATTGGACCCCAATAATTTTTCTTCCATTGAAGATTTTTTGTCCAAGTTCAAGACCCTTAGACTTCTATTGGAAGGTGTTAAGGTTAATAAAGAAGATGGTAGCCTTATCTATTCCATTCTTACTAAGTTAGGACCAGCCTACTATGTGTTTGTTTCCACCTTCCATTCTACTAGATGTTGTACCTCTGAGATAATAGTGGTCAACTATCAATTCTGGTGCATCTAAGATAATTGTTTTGGGGTTTTTGTTTTAGTTTGGAAAACCAATTAATAAAATAGATGTAACACTAGAATGCCTAACCTTTTGAATAATATTAATCCCAAAGTAGAGGGCTACTATAAAACTTCACACAGTGATAAAGTTTGAATAGTGGTGAATAGAAATAAAAAATAATATGATTATTATAATTTTCAGACAGAAAATCAAACAATCATAAGTATGAAAACCTCTGACCGATGTTCAGAAGGTTCAAGAGAATATGCTTATGCTTACAACAAGATGTTGATGATTTATTGATTCAGAGGGAACTAATTAAACAGACAGTTCATTAATCCATTATATTTAATGATTACCACTTCAGAAGCTTATAGGAATAGATTGAGACACAATTATTCCTACCTAGGTATCTCTGTAAGACATAACAACATGAAGAAAAACATAATGTGTAACACTGGAAAAACTTACAGGAAACAAAAACTGTGTAAAACTGAATTCCAAATCCTTTGCTTTGTATTAAGGGTCCAGAAAAGCTAGTACATCAAATGTTTACAAATGCTTCTTCAAGGGTGAAATCTCTTTCAATGATCAACCTGGTTCAATGGTGAACAATGAACCTTTAATAAATCAAGAAGAGAGTCATTTATATAATAGTGGAACTAAGAAAATATCCTAAATTGTTTAAGGATTTATTTTAGGAAAAGGAAATATCTTCATGCAAGAAGATAGAGACAACTATTGAACTGATGCTTGCTGTCCCTGTTATTTAGGTTCTGCTAGCTTTGGTCTTTGATATTTTTCCCTTTAAGTTGCTTGTCTATTTGATCTCCACACTAGAAGTCATATTCATTTATGACCTTTCATATGATACACTTTCATCTGATACTCTTTGACCTTGTTGACCTGCCAATAACCTTTACTATGCTTTTTACTTTTACTGTACATTTCAAGTTTTTATTGTGTATTTCAACAATAAATCATTTAGCTTTTACATGTCTCAGTATCATGTAGTTTGGATATTGATCATATGTTTGTCTTTTAACTGTATGTTTTATCTGTCTCCTCTGTTTTGTCTTTTAACTATGTAAATTGTCTGTTTAAACATTTACTGTGTAAATGATTTCTTTTTCTTTGCCTTTGGTTTAGACCTGATTTCTGTTTGTACCAGGAAAATCATTTGAATTCATTTCTTGAGAATCTGGAACAAACAAGTTCTTAACTGGTATAAAAACCGTTTATCCAGTCTCCTGGTCTTCTACTAATCACCTGCAAGATACAACAATTGTTAAGAAAAACATAGGTTGACAGGGACGGCCACAATGGCTTCATTTGAGTTGAACGTTCTGTGGATGGAGTCCGGAGCATTTTCGGGAGGTAAACAATGGCTAAATCGGTTGAAAAATCTTAGGGTGGCGCAGGTAGGGTTATACAGTTTTACTGTGTAAATGGGAAAAAAGAGCGAAAGTGAGGGTTTTGGCATTTAAATGGTTAAACGGTTAACTTTTTAAAATTTGGTGCAAAGTGAATAGTGGACGGTTTTACCATAAACGGGGGAGCAGTTTTGGAGGCTCATTGCACCGCTTTTGGCCTTGAGGTGGTTTTTCTCTGAGGGGACGCAAGTTAACATGGGAATGACACGTAACCACAAGGGGCCCAAGAAAAACTACGAATCTCGCGTGCTCTCGGGCAGGTAAAGGTCAAATATCAGGAGCACGCGATATTGCTGTGGATCGTTAGATCTGGGAGCAGGTGATTGGATGGCTATCATGCAGTCGAGATGCACGGAGGGAGCAGGGGCAAATATTAGCGGGCCCGAGGAATAATTACAAGGGATTTGTAATTATTTTAATGAATAAAGTGCGGATTAAACATATCGCGATGGGTTAATGGAGTGGGATTGAGGTTTTAATTGCGGCGGGGTTTATTTAACCACACCAAGGGTGGGTTAAAAGGTTTTGTTGGGAAAACATGAATTGTGCAGCTAAATTTATAAAGTGAGGGATAAAGAAGACTTAGGCTAAAAAGGTGTTTATGCGGTTTAGAAAATTTACAAGGGGAAAATGATTCTTTCAAAGGGAAATGGGTTTCACACTAGGGAAAAGGGGTTTTTAGGTAGGGGAATGAGTTTGGAGGGTAAATTGCTAGGAAGCAAGGGTGAAAATAAAGGGAAAAGGTGGAAATGAAGGGATGATGAGAAAATTAGTAAATATGTAGTGGGAGGTGAAATGAAATGAAGGGAAGTTAACCAAATCAACTAGTGAACATCTTTTCACCTTCATAACTGCTCCTGCACACTGCAACACATGATCAAGCATGGTAAATGTACTTCTGCAACTTTTCTTCTACCTACCCTTTTACTTACCCTAACATTTTTTCTTCACTTAATTGGGTGCATTTATGCTAGCAAACCCTTTTCTTTAATTTTTCTTTTGAAAACAAACTACCTAATTCTGACCTTATAACATCCAAGGGCTCAGATTAAACTGATGAGATCCTTATTATTCTCTACCTAATTACTGATCTGCCAAGATTAAACAGTTTGGCTAGATCTTTATTCTGTAACTATAAACATGAAATTTAAAGCATGAACTGGTCAAGATTAAACTATTTGACTGTCATGGATTATGGCATTTATGACAAGCTGTACACAACCATTATTTTGCATAATAAAGTAAAGTAGCAGCACTTGGACTTGCACACTTTCAGAGTTTATTGTTTTCTTTTCTTTTCTCTCTAACCTAACATTTTATTTTTGCTTCATTTTTTCGGGCATCTATTCTAACATTTTCTTTGATATGGACATATTTATCAAAATATTTCCTAACATTTTTTATTCAATATTCTTTTTGTCCATATCCTAACTTAACATTTTTTAAAAAATATTTTCATTTTTTGACTAATTGATTCTAACTTACCAAAACCAAAAAATGCTACAACACTAGAGAAGCCTTTATTTCTCAAGGACAAGCCTACAAGTCTCCTTCTTTTGATGCCTTTTGTGATTCTTTAATAAGAGAACAATAAAAACTCTTACATATTGGTCTTCTTAATCTTGGAAACTTTTCTAAGAAATTCTTAGTCGCCCAATAGAAACCAAGTTCAAAGAATCCTAAGAAACAACATCCTAAAAAGAATGGTCCTAAACCAACCAAGGGTCCTAAACCAACCAAGGGTCCTAAGCACTTTCAGTTTCAAAATGAAAAATCAATTCAACAAAATGATAAGGAAAATAAAAACAAAGGGAAGAAGAGTGATAGACATCGCAACCTTTTTAATCAAGATGGCCACTTAGAATCCAAATGCTTTAAGAAGATGGAAGCCTTGGAAGCAACAATGAAGAAGCATAACATCCATTTGGAGCACTCTTCAACTTCACCTTCAGGAATAACATTTTCTGCATGTGGCTATCAAGCATCTCAGTCTGGTTATGCACTAAATGTATATTCTTCTTCTCATTCTCATGAGTGGCTCAGATTTTAGAGCTTCTTATCACATGGCCAAAAACAAAGCCATGTTTTCTTCTTTAAATGATTGTAACACCAAAACTATATATGTTGGTGATGATGGATCTCTTAATGTTGTAGGGACTGGAACTATTCATCTAGACAATGGTCAATTTAATGATCTATTATGTGTTCCAACCTTATCTTGCAACCTTCTATCTGTATATAAGATAACTCATTCAGGTGAAGGTAAAACCATTGAATTTTCACCTCACGATGTTGCAATTAAGGACCTAAGAGAACCTAGAAAGATTTTAGTTACTGGCATTGTTGATGATTCTACAAGGTTGTATAAGTTTAACAACTTTGGGTCATCAACACTTACCTTGGTATTTATTGCTCATAATGATGAAGTAAGCAAACTTTGGCATGAGCGATTTGGTCACTTAAGCTATCGCTCCCTTCAAAATCTATGTAAATAAAATATGGTGACGGGTCTTCCTATGGTATCTGCAAAGATGGTGTTTGTTCTGGATGTGTACTCGGAAAACATCATCGGGATAATTTTGAAAAACGTTCCTCTTGGCATGCATCAACCCCTTTACAAATTGTGCATAGTGATTTATGTGGTCCACTTCCAATTGTTTCATTCTCTGAATACAAGTATTTCTTAACTTTCATTGATGATTTCTCCAGGCGAATTTGGGTATATTTCTTAAAAATCAAGAGTGAAGTATTTAACATGTTCTTGGACTTTAAGGCCTTTGTTGAGAAATAATTTGGACATCAAATTCTTAAGCTGAGATTTGATAATGGCCTACAAGCTAAGTTTGCTGAAAATATATCGGCCTATGAGCTTAGTTCAACGGATGTGCCACCTCTTTCTATCTCTTCGACTTCTGAAAATATTTCTTCTTCAGATGATGACAACGAGGATGACAATCCTCCCCCACCTTCCTAATATCCTCCTTCAGCTCCTCAGCTTCCAAAATGGGTCTGTGTGACTCAAGATGCAGTAGGTCCTCTTGCAGGTTATCCTACAGATAAGCGATGTACACGTTCTCAGTTCTATAAAGACTCTTCTTTACTGGATCAAGATTCAGAGAATTATGATCCTGACACCTTTGTAGAAGCCTCAGGCCAATCCATATTGGGACGTAGCTATGAATGAAGAATATTTTTCATTATTGGAAAATGATACATGGGATCTTGTTCCTCTTCCAAAGGGACAAAAGCTTGTTAGATGCAAATGGGTTTACAGAACCAAGTTTGGACCAGATGGAAAAGTTGATAAACATAAAGCTCGTCTCGTTTCTAAGGGATTTTCACAAGTTGAAGGCATTGACTATACTGAAACTTTCTCCCCTGTTGCAAAAATGAACTCTATCCACCTTGTTATTTCCCTTGCTACCTCTTTCAAATGGGAAGTCCATCAGATGGATGTTAAATCTACCTTTTTACATGGGGACTTGCATGAAGAAATCAATATGGAACAACCTCCTGGCTTTATACAAATAGACTCTAGCCTTGTATGTCAACTTAAGAAATCCCTTTATGGTCTCAAGCAAGCCCCTCAGGCTTGGTATGCCAAAATGGATAGCTTTCTTTTAGTAACTAGCTTTTCTAGGTGTCATTCTAAAAATACTGTCTACACCAAGAAAGTGGGTAAGTCTCTTATCATTCTTGTTCTTTATGTTGATGATCTTATCCTTACTGGTAGTGATCCCAACCTTACAAACCATGTGAAGTACAACCTTAAAAAACATTTTGAAATGACAGACTTAGGACACTTGCATTATTTTCTTGGTCTTGAAGTCTTGCAATCCAAGGAAGGTATTTCCCTTTCCCAGTCCAAGTATGCTTGTGATCTTCTACGTCACTTTCACATGGAAGACTATAAGCCAGCCCCTTCTCCCTTTTAGTCTGGAGCCAAACTTTCAGTCACTTGTACTTCCCCTGAAGTTGATGCTACCTTAAACTGTCAGCTTGTAGGAAAACTTTTGTATTTGACCCATACTCGTCCTGACCTTTCCTTTGTTGTTGGCCTTATTTCTTGGTTTATGAAAAAACCACATGAAAGTCATTAGAAAGTAGCTAAAATAATACCCCATTATATTATAGGTACAACTCAGTTTGGGATTAATTACAATGCAGAAGCATCTCCTCTAATAGTTGGTTTCACTGATTCTAATTGGGCTGGTGACCCTGATGATCGGAAGTCTACTGCAGGTTATGTCTTCACTCTTGGTTCTGAACCTATTACATTGGCTTGCAAGAAACAAAGTGTCGTTTCTCTTTCTTCAACAAAAGGAGAGTATCATGGCACCATAGAAGCTAGTAAGGAAGCTTTATGGCTTCGTCAGATCCTGTCAGAGTTTGGCTTTCAACAGAAGCATCCAACTACACTTTGGTGTGATAATCAAAGTTCCATTCAAATATGCAAAGATCCAGTCCAACATCAGCGCAGAAAACACATTGAAATACACATGCACTTCATCAGAAATCTCATTCATGACCATGTTTTTGAAGTGCAATATTGCCCAGTCGATGATCAAGTTGTAGACATCTTTACAAAGGATCTCACAAAGGCAAAGTTTACTAAACTTCAATTTACGGTTGGAGTTCAAGAAATTGTCACTAAGGGGGGATATACTCTAATGCTTCCTTCCTTCTCCTATTGTGTCATATTTATACATCCTTCAATCCTATCCCAAGTTGTTCTTAAGGGGGGATGTTAGGATATTTCAACACATAGGAAATAGTTAAGTATATCTTGGTCTAGTTTAGAGTTAGGTAAAGTGCATTTCTTTACTATGTATTTTTGTAACTTACAATTTGACAGTCATGATATGTTCTAGACATGAAGTGATCCGACGGTTCATTCTCTCCTCCATGTTACCAACACTTGATCCGTGGCTTAACACTCAATTGGTCCATGATCTCTATTTATAGAGCATGGAGGGTCATTTGTAAGGTGAACGTTAATGAGAGAAGCTTATGTAAATTTTCTTTCTTTTATTAATAAATTCCCTGAAATGGCCGCGTTGGCTCAGGCCATGGACTGTTTCCCTCTTTGAGGGTTTTAACCACGTCAAGAATATTGGTGTATTGATCTGTGATCTGTTTGTGAGCGGTGTCCTTTGGTGTTCTATCTAAGGAACTTACCTTGTAAATTCCTCCATTTCTTTGCAGGTTTCTAGGCACTAATTGAGACCAACGCACAACAATTATGAGTGGAATATACCCATGGCATAAATCTAATTGCAGATGCAATAGGAGACTACATGTACTTGATGGAGATCAGGGTTTTTTTCTAGAGAGTGTAGACAAAGAATTCTTGTAGTTGAAGATTGTTGTTGCCAGTAAGATATAGTGAATGATGAAGAGTGAATTACATGTATGATATGGAGAATTTTCAGTGCACATGACACCTATCACAAAAGTTGATTTTAAGTGTGCACATTTGACAGTTCGTTGAACTACACTTCGAATGGTAAAGTGTGATATGAGCTTCTAGAGGAGAATTGGATCAATGGCCAAATATGTTAAAGTGTGCATAGAGTAGAATGAAGTATGTAGCATTGAATCACTCTGACATACTCATTTTTGTAGGGATTCAATATAGAGTTGTTTTGTTTCATAGATATTTTTCTTTTTGATATGCATATTGTTGTTGTGTCATTTAAGGCACAATTGCATGTTGTATTTGGAGCAACGTTTTATACTATATGAAGAGATTTGACTATATGATTGAATATTGAGAGATTAACGCACTTTTGTGTGAAAAAATTGTAAAATATTGTGTATACTGAACCTTGTTTCTATGACAGAATAGGGTGTTGATATCTTGTTTGTTATTGTTAGATGAAGGATAGAGGAAGGGTCTTGTTTTCTTGAGGTCGTATGACTTATGCTAGAAGAGACTTCAATAATGTAAACAGTTTTCAATGAATTATGAGATCGGTAATTTTTTGTATTATGACTAACATAAGGGGTTTCCAGAGATATAGAGGCCTTTTAGGATATCCTCTTGTCTGGTTCTATATCCATGAACAGTGAAACATTATTTACTTGTTTGCAGAGATATTTATTCATTGTCAGAAGATGTTCATGAGAGTCATATGACAAAGACTCATATTCTTGACAATGATGTGTGAATGGCTTGAGAAATGCTTGAGGCAGAGTATTGATAGGGTTCTTGTTACACTAGTGTTATTCCCATTACAACATTACCATTCATGTTCTAGCAATATTATTTATGTGACAAAGTTGTTTTCCTTGCTTGACTGGTATTGCTGACAAAATGTCCTTGATGTTTTATCTATCTAAAAAAATATTTGTGATAGGGTATTGATGATAGGGAAACTCTCTATTGGTTGATCTACATATTGGTATATGATGCTTCTGGTCTATGATGTGTCTTGTTGGGGGAATGTCAATGCTTTTGGGAAGAGAATTGACTTGGTATTTAACAATTTGGCTTGGTATTTGATGAACTAGGGATTGACCATATTGCAAAGAGATGTTGCAATATTGTCACATGTTTTGTTGAACCTTGTTCACAGTCAAAGATTGTATTTGTTGCATAGTGGGCTTGACATTATTGAGAGTTTTGTATTGACAACTGAGTATAGAACTTTATGATACTAGGGATTATCATAGGATGATGTATTTACTGTTGCTTGGTATGGCTTGAAAGTGTTGGCTAGTTAGTGTTTGATGAGCATGATATTTGTTTGACATTGCAAAGAGTTTTTCCTTGACATTTGACAGGGTTGATGTGCAAATAATTCGATCTTGTTGTGGCCTGGTATTGATCATAATTATTATTGAGATTTGGCTTGGTTGATCAATAATTTATTATAGAGAGGTTATTGGCTTACTGATATTTAGTTATTTAGACTGACCAGATTGTTGGGTGCGGGTCCAATTTGAAAATTTGATGAAAAGTGGCGTACATATTTTATGTTGGTTTTGAGACAAGTGGAACAAGTATGAAATTTTGAAACGTTGTCCACAGAGGTGTTGAGGGTTGTAACCTTCAATGAGGCAGTAGGAGCTTACTTTTGGTAGGAGTCAAAGATGTAAAATTTGTGGAGGTTGTAGCCTCTTGTAGGTAGGATCCTGCATATTGGTAAGAGTTTGCACCAATACAAGGTGTAAAAGTTTTTCTTCATAATAAGAAAGAAGACAGAGACAACAACGATGGTTTTCTCTCACATGGGGTTCCAACTAAAAATCCAGTGTCACTATGTGTTGATGTGTTTTTCATTCTTATGGTTTACATGATTTTATACTTAATGTTGCTCATGGTTTACTGAATAAGCTATGATTTAAAAGACAATGTTTTTCTAATGAAATAATGGTCCAAGATAACTTTGAAAATGAAATCATAAATTAACTTTGATTGGGAATGAAATATTGAT
The DNA here is from genome assembly GCA_000404065.3 of Pinus taeda. NCBI lineage: Eukaryota > Viridiplantae > Streptophyta > Pinopsida > Pinales > Pinaceae > Pinus > Pinus taeda. Next base: position 105,474 of record APFE031393707.1, on the reverse strand, counting down.
TCACTCCCTCAACCACCCCCCCCCCCCTTCAGTATTTCTAACAATTGGAATCAGAGCATGCCTCTCAATTAAATATTAACTACATGAGATTAGATCAAGGACAATGGGAAGAAAACAACACAAAGGAAGAGGTCAAGTTAGGAAAGTTGTGACAATGAAGTATTCGATGTCGTAGAAATATCAACAATCATAGGAAAAGGAAAATCAGTAGTAGAACAAGGCAGTCAGAAAGTACAGATAATAAAGGTATGCTCATACTTAATGATGCCAACTATAATGATTGGAAATAAAATATGAAGTTGAGGATAATATTCCTCAGACCTAATCTCTGGCATTTAGTTTGCAGTGGTTATACTAAAACTCAACTGTCATAAGAACTCCAGAAGAATAGTCAAACATTAAATGGAATCTTTTGTAGCATACCTGATTCAGTATTAGAGAAAATTATGCACTATGAAACTGCAAAGGAGGTATGGGATAATCCACAGGACATCCATAAAGGAAAAGTAAAACAAGTAACAAATGAAGTTTCTTCATCAGGTAATCTGAAAGGTAATCTTGTTTATAAAACATTCAATGAATCTAAAGGAATTTGTGGTCTATTAGAAGATGAGTGTGATCATGAAACAATATTTATTATATCATATGGAGTCACTGATTCATAACAAGAAAGGTTAGATGAAGTAGTTAAACTTAGAAGAAAACTTGTTTTTTCTTTGAAAAGTATTAACAGTGTTGAGAATAAGTATTAACGGTATTAACAGTCTTCCATCCCCGCATTCTAATGATCCTCCGGATTGTACTGTCTTTTTTTCTTCCATTCTGGACTCCTCACCCACTGTGAACGAGGATCAAGCTGTTGACGGAGTTGGTGTTGTGCAACCAACCTACACCATCATTCATGATGAGTGTGTGCGGGAATCTAAAGAACAACCCACAGTGAAGGATGACTCCCTTCCATCCATGCCTCATCTGCCTTATCTTGACATCCTTTGTGATTCTGCCACTGCTTATTTCCCCCATGAAAAATCATTTCTGGATGTTTCTACTTCTAAGCATTCACAGGATACATCAGATGTCAATTTGTCATTACATTATGGAGAGGACACATCTTCCTCTGAAAATATGTCCAATCTGTCATCTGTCATTTCTGAAAACACAGAGGGTGAACATCCTTGCTTCTCATCTACCCCTCTACACGATTCATCAAATCATGAGGATTCCGAAAAACAACTTAAATTTTCTAATCTTAGTTGCTGTGATCTCTCCACTTCTTCATCCGATCAAGATGTTGATTCAATCGTTGTTAATTTGTCTAAGACACTAGTCTACAAGGATCTATCTGTCGACAAAGTCGAAACTCCCTAGACTGTCAAGGCACTTCAACCCGAGCTGATGGTTATGTCAAGCCCTTGCTCTCCTGAGGTTGGTTTCACTTCTGATCAGGAAATTGTTGAAACACGTAAGGCTCCTCATCACTCTTTGGTTTGCATTGAATATCAACCAAACACCCATATTTTTCTTCCTCCACTCGAGATACACAATCCCATCACTCATGCACTAGAGGAATCTTACACAGCAAGCACACTTGCACAATGTAAGTGGTCTACCTTTCTCACATTTTCTTGCATGTCACAGTCAAGAGAATGCATACACTTGAGATCTGCACGCAGTGTAGCAGAACACCATGGCAAGTCCACAGAGTGCATGTCATGCGCTTTCACTCATTTTTGTTCTGTGGACGCTTGCAAACTCAAGAGTGTATTTGTCTTCATTGTTATATCTTTCTCGTTTGGTGGTTCGCATAGTTTTCTTGTTCGCGAAGCATGCCTTCACCAATGTTAAACACACATCGGAAGCAAGAACAATATGACAGATAATCAAGAGAGTACAATTTTTATTAACAAATGATTTACATTTATAGTACAATATGTGACCGTTGGGTTTCACATCCCAAGGTCTCTTGGACTCCTTTTGTCCATTCGGCTTCCACACTAACCCATTGAGGATTAGGTGTCCAACATTCCCCCCTTAATCCGAAGGGTTATGTATGAGTCCAAGAAGAGAGTTGTAATACAAAATGTGAAAAAAATGCATGGCAACACTAGGCTAAATGTGCTCTCTGAAATGTTGGTATAAAGGGTGGTGGTTTAAGGATGACCACCAACGCTGGAACGCTTAGTGCAGTTCCCGGAACTCTTCCAAAACTGGCAAGAAGTTGAATTCTTCTGCTAGAGGAAGTGCTCCTATTGATTTGAAGAGGGAAACCTTCAACCAATAGAGGGAGGTCTCACCCTGCATAAAAGGAAGAACTTCAACCTGAAAAGGGAAGTCTCAACCTGTGATGGTTTAAGGATGACCAACAACTCTGGAATGCTTAATGCAATTCCTAGAACTCTTCCAAAACTGGCAAGAAGCTGGAGTCTTCTGCTAGAGGAAGTGTTCTCAATTTTGTTCCTGGAATTCTTCCAAAGCTGGCAAGAAGCTGAAGTCTTCTACTAGAGGAAGTGTCCCAGATTCCCAACTGAAGGCATGTTCACGGGCATCTTTGCCTCTGGCTACAACTCTGAAACTGGTGTGGTACATTGTGGCTCGGGCTCGCTCTAATACCATGTTAAATACACATGGGCAGCAAGAACAATATGACAGATAATTAGAAGAGTACAATTTTTATTAACAAATGATTTACATTTATAGTACAATATGTGACCATTCGGTATCACATCCCAAGGTCTCTTGGATTCCTTTTGTCCATTCAGCTTCCACACTAACCCATTGATGATTAGGTGTCCAACATTCCCCCCCTTAATCCGAAGGGTTATGTATGAGTCCAAGAAGAGAGTTGTACTAAAAAATGTGCAAAAAATGTATGGCACTAGGCTGAATGTGCTCTCTGAAATGTTTGTATAAAGGGCGGTGGTTTAAGGATGACCACCAACACTAGAACGCTTAGTGCAGTTCCGGGAACTCTTCCAAAACTAGCAAGAAGCTAAAGTCTTCTGCTAGAGGAAGTGCTCCTATTGATTTGAAGAGGGAAACCTTCAACCAATAGAGGGAGGCCTCACCCCGCATAAAAGGAAGAACTTCAACTTGAAAAGGGAAGTCTCAAACTGTGATGGTTTAAGGATGACCAACAACTCTGGAATGCTTAATGCAATTCCTGGAACTCTTCCAAAACTGGCAAGAAGCTGGAGTCTTCTAATAGAGGAAGTGTTCTCAATTTTGTTCCTGGAATTCTTCCAAATCTGGCAAGAAGCTGAAGTCTTCTGCTAGAGGAAGTGTCCTAGATTGCCAACTGAAAGCATGTTCACGGGCATCTTTGTCTCTGGCTACAACTCTGAAACTGGTGTGGCAGGTTGTGGCTCAGGCTCGCTTGATGTGGCTTTGAAGCTTGTAGATGACCATCATTTCCCCCCCTGTCAGATACAAGGGGAGATGATGGAGAAAACTCAGCTGCAAGACTTTTCAATACTCTGGAACAAGTTCTGACATGTGTTTTGGAATATCTTCTTGGTTGTTGATGCCCATTGCCAAGAAGCGATCCATCCAAGATGAATCTTTGTTCTTGCAGGACGTTTTTTTTTTAAGCATCTGTGTGAAGGATGGCTAGTTTTATGACAGTGCTTACATGGATGAAGATCAAAACAGTGATCTTCCAGATGGCCAACTTGATCATAGTGTTGGCATTTCACAATCTGTTGTTGTTGTTGTTGCGGTGGAAGAGGAGTAGAATCTAGAACAGCTGGAGGTGAACTGTCATGAGGAGCAGGTGAACTGTCATGAATAAATCCAGCACTCTGAAACTGAATGGGCTTTGAGTAGTCTGGGATATGAAAGGACAAGTCCTTGTCATATCCAATACCGGTTCTATGCTTGTTGTGGACAAGCTGTTCCCAAGGTCTGATGATGGGCTTGGGAAGTGCAGACTGAGTTTCTGCATCTGCATGTACAACTGCTACTTTATTGGGCACTGGATTTGAATGAACTTCAACAGTATTGTCTCGCTATTTATGGGAGTCTGTTTCAATCTTCTGAACAGAAACAGATTCAGAATGATGACTCCACTGATGTAATTCTTCCTACTGTAGCTGAGATTCAAGCTGTAAAAAATCGATCTTTTTCCTGTGCATTTTGTAGACATGTCTGAATTTCTTAGAGGGATCCTTTGCTGATTTGTAATGTGTCATCAACAGTAGATTGTATAAGAGTTTTCATGAACTCTAATACTTCACTGATTTTGGCCATTTTTCTTCAATGTCAGATTTACACCTTAAAAAATGATCACAATTATTACTTAATGCAGAAAAGTAATATCCACTCACATTACACAACAATATCTTGTATAAATGTGCAACAAATGAATCAGGGAATCAATGCATATATATATGTAGACAGAAACTATAATGGGTTTTAAATACAATGCCACAATTGGGGCAGCAACAACTGCAAACTTGCTTGGATCCTTCAAGTACTCCTTCACTTTCAAATCAGAAATTATGGCTATCAAAACTTCAATAATTATAACACCATGTCATGGGCATTGGAATGAATCTCTAGCATGCTGAAACAACAGTGGTAGACCTCCTTACATGTCCAAATACTTAGCAAACTGTATAGTGCTGGTCATATATATCATAGCATTTTACCATGACCTTTCAAGATCCCTCCAACTATGCATAGTTCCAGGAAAACCTCTAGGAGATTAGAGAATACTCACCCCTGCTTCAGATGTATATGCAACCAATTATTAAGGAGATTTGACTCTTTGATAGTGATAAAATCTACCCACAAAGGACAACTCGAACACAAAATGATAGAAATTGATTTGAAGATGCTTTTAAAACATTTGATTTTAATAATATATCGGCCTACAACATATATTATTTTCATATAATACCAAGAAGTCTTCTAAAAAATGCAGAGCATCCACTGTCTAGTACCACAATCCAACAAAAATTGTTAAGACACCGTATTCACCATACTATTGCATATATGCCACTTTTTCACTGTAAATTTTACAACAGAGGCAACACTCCAGGGACCGAGAATCACTACAACACATTATCAATACAGCCCTCCAAAGTTCAACACACTTTCCAACAAACATATACCACTGCTTGCATCAAAGATGAAATATTTGATGCCTATGACCGAAATACATCGACTTTTAGTGTCGTTGGTTAACACTTCTCAATCTACGCTATCGAATTCAGATTTATTACATCAACCGACAATCTTTTATCAATCCTACAAACATGTATGTCATGTACTCCGTTTCCAGACTCTGTCCATCCACCGATATTCAGCTGTAGCAATCAGGCAAACATAGCAAAAAAACCTGATTTCTGAACACAATAGAACTGAGTTTTCATAACTTTTGAATCGATTTAACTCACCTCTGTCAAGTATGATTATTCTTACCAATGCTGGAAATGTCATTCCATCTGCATTCCAGAGCAGTTCTACTCTGCAAGACAATTCATGAAAACACCCACAGATTTCTACAATTTCCTATTACTTCAATTCATGATTTCTGGGCATATTAGAGCTGAGCTTCAACAAACTTTTGAATCGAATTCAATAGTTTCAAATTACCTCTGGCAATACTCTGTGTCCTTCATTAAAACATTCAATCGATTCCTTCACGTGAATCTGGAACCCAAAAATTAAATTCGTTTTATTTGAATTCCACAAATAGAATAACCAATGTTTGAAACACGCCTTACGTTTTCTACATTTCAGCTGAAACACAAGTCGACTTTTGAAAACTCCCCTCTGCACATATGCATTAAACAATTACTGTTTTATCGATTCAGGACAGACAAAATCCTGACAAATTTTGCGTCTAGATCAACCTCTGCACATCGATTAATCAATGCTAAAACAAATTAAATTGCTTTAATTCATGACTTTGTCAGATGTAATTCTTCAGCACTCGACTTTACCAAGCAACTCCAGGTGTGAATTAATTGCATAATGCTCACAAACAGAAATCGACCCAAAAAATCCTGTCTTCCTGTTATCAAATTCGATTGCACAAAAATCGATATATTAACCTCAAAAATGTTGTCATTTAGTTTAATTGTGATTTACCATTTCATGCAATTCAACCAGCTTCAAATGCCTTTCCTCAACATGTGCAAACAAATTCGATATGAATCGATACTCATTTACAAGTAGAGCTTACAATCTTTTAATACAAATATCGCTCATCATCCAAGAAAAAAAAACATACTTCGATTACAAAATTCCTCTCATAGGCACACACAGCAAATTGTTGCTAACATTTGAAGAGCATACATTACAATTCTTCTCTTATAAACCAGCAAATTAAATACTAGAAAATTCATCATTTCAACTCTTAACATAGAAATTGACCCATACATGAATCGACCAAGTTAAGGCTCATAACTCAAATCCAACACTTTCATAAAACAAATGGTTCAAAGAAATTATTCAGGGCAGGAGTATGCCCGCTCTGATACCATGTTAAACACACATGGGCAGTAAGAACAATATGACAGATAGTTAGGAGAGTACAATTTTTATTAACAAATGATTTACATCTATAGTACAATATGTGACCGTTGGGTTTCACATCCCAAGGTCTCTTGGACTCCTTTTGTCCATTCGGCTTCCACACTAATCCATTGAGGATTAGGTGTCCAACAACCAACATGGGTCGACCAATGCACTGGTGGATGCTTTGGAAATATCACTTCACATAATCAGGCCCATGCATTATTAGATTAGGAGTAGGAGTAGTGTTTGCTTTAGGAGTAGGAGCCCTGTTGACACACAAGAACCAACAGGAGCTTCAGAAAAAGTACAGTCAGAAAGCCCTGAGAATGTGCAGATGGACGAACCAGCTTCAGAGGAAGTGCAGAAAGAGAACCCTGTTGTTACACAAGAACCAACAGGAGTTTCACAGGAAGTGCAGGAAGAAGAACCAACTTCAGAGGAAAAGCAGAAAGAAAATCCTGTTGTTACACAAGAACCAACAGGATCCTTAGAAGAAAGGCAGTCGGTAAGACCCGTTGACACACAAGAACCAATAGGTCATCCAGAAAACATGCAAGACCAAGAACATGAACTTACTGATACACAAGAACCAGTAATTCTGCCTGAAGCTGTGCAAGATCAAGAACTTACTGCTACACAAGAACCAGTAAGTTCCTCAGAGGCTGCACAAGAACAAATAAAGGAGCTTCCCGATGCTATGCAGGAGAAAAAGGAAGAAGATACAGATTCACCCCGGCCTACCCAGATTATTATGGAAGAACATGCAGATTCACCCCGGCCTACCCAGACAACTGTGGAAAAAGAGCAAACAGTCTCAGAAGAAAACAAGGAAGAATTGAAGCAAAGAGCAGAAGAAGAAAAAGAGACAGATTCACCCCGGACCACCAAAATCAATCTGGAGAACAATGAATTAAGCCAGCAAGAGGAAGAAGTTTTGGTGGAAGATGAAGAAACAGATGCTGGATTATCCCAGCCCACGTCAACAGAACAGACAATTTCAGTTGATGCCTGTATGCAAACAGAGCCTCCCACTGTTAAAGATGCATGGGTAGAAACAGAAAGTTTTCTGGAACTGAAACGCATATGGTGGAGAGAATACCATCAATATCAAGGGAAAGCATTTGAACAACAGAAAGGGACCTGGTTTAATCATGCCTATAAGAACTGGAAAGCACTAGAACAGTGCAGGGCACAGTATAAAGAAATTAAGGAACTAAAACACAGGATGTCCCTGATGTTTGAGCTGTGCCAAAGGATGCTCGCCGCAAGGAAACCCTCCTTCAACTATGCCACATTCTTAAGGGAAAGGCTTGCATTTATTCAGTTGAAGGCTATCAAGGAGGGGAGGCCTTATCAAGTGGTCACAACAGATCAGTTTATGAAAACTTTTGCAGAAGCACCCAAAAGTGACCAAAACCTGCTATGTGAATTGTACCTCCACAATGAGGCTGTGTCTGAAGAAAGAAACATTAATATGACACCTGTAGTAGGTGACACACAATTGAGAGCTTTCATTTCCTTTCTGGCAAACCAGCTCACCTGGCAAAATGCCTATGTCTCAGGCCTCCAGAACGAACAAAATTGCCTTTTGTGGATTCGGGCTGAACCACAGAACCCTGCCACTTTCATTTTGAAGCATTTAAAAATGTTAGGCAATGATGAGATGAAGGATCATGTTATGAAACTGCGAACAGAGGTCCTAACAGACTGTCAGCAATATATAAAAACCAAAGCATCATTGGTTGTGGAAGCAAATAAACTATTTTGGGATAACTGCCCCGCAGAAAGGAAAGAATATCACCCGTATAACCCATCAAATCTGCAAGTAGCATTATCAAGGGTACCTCGGTATGTTGAAAGCGTGAAATTTTGTGCAGAGAAATGGATAGGCTACAAATTCAAGTTCCCACTTTTATGGTTGCCGGGTGATCAGTATAAGGGTCAGTTTGGACTTTCTAACAGAGAAGAGGCAGCAGTATGGAAACAGATGCGAACTGTTTGTGGTTTCAGAGACAAGTTCGATGATACTCCCTCCAGCTATTGTCTTAGTAATCTTCATTGTTCGTCCCAGTTTTCCGACTCAGACTCAGATTAGACATTGCATGGGGACATGCAATCTCTTCAGTTGGGGGGGATGTTGGGACTCACAATTGACCTATTTTTGACCTTATCTTTTGCCGTATAATTACCCTTTTTGCAGTCATAAGCAAAAGCTTTTATTTCATAATGACATATTAACCCCAAGGTATGAAGTAACCTTCTGCAAGTCTATGTTTAATTGTTTATTTCATATTCGTGAATATCTTTATACTTATCCTTGGAAACGCTGACTAAATTGTCAAATAATTGTCTTAAGTTTGCAAGAGTCATAATGAATAGTTGCTGTAACACTAAAAACAGCAACTACGCAGTTGCTGCAACACCAGAAACAGCAACTACGCAGTTGCTGCAACACCAGCAACAGCAATTACCTAAAGCAAGCTATTTTGTAACAGCCATGGACAACAGATGGCAGCTATCTAGAGAATTGTGACGTGGCATAATCAAGCGGAAGTCTAAAGAAAAAGAACATAGTCAGCATGAACAGCATGGGGAAATGGCGAAGGAATATGAAGATCCCGAGAAGACAGTCAAAATCAGTTACCCGCCGTGTAACAACTAAAGCTTAAGAAAAGGATGTATTATCATATTGTTGTAACAGCACTCTGAATTACTTATTTTTGACAAAATGGGTTAACTGAATAGGCTGTAATATTCTATTGCAATAGATGTCTCCTCTATAAAGAGGAGACATCTACATGAAACGAGGGGGTCGATGGTCAGTCTGTAACCGAGATTCTGAGAACATCAGCAAGTCTGAGTTCTATTGTATTTGATCTTTTCGGTAGATGAATATAAAACTGTTTTGAGCACTTAATTCCGTCTTCGTTTTCCTGGGGAATCTTGTGAGAGGGACTGGGCCCACCTTCTTCACAAGATTCACCCATTTACGTTCCTGTTAAGTGTGTAAGTGTGCAGTAATTTCTTTTCGGTACTCTGTGTGGATTTGATAGCATTACCTCTGGTATTCTTTGCTTTACTAGTACTCTGTTTCATTGATCTTTGAGTTTTGTTTCTCACCGGTGAATGAGAGTGCATTGTGCATCAGTAATTCTGATTATAGGGGCAGGTGCTGAACGTCCCCATCTGGAGGATAGGGTCCTGATCCTCTGCCAACAGAGCGTCCATTATTTTGCTTTTCAGATTTGTAATTTCAATTAATTGTTTTCATTTTAACAAGTACTGTAATGACATAGCGTAAGAATTACGTATACTACAGCTTTCGATGCTTTTAGACTTTAAGTACATACAATACGCAATGCCTTTGAAATAAAAAGACTTTCCCTGGTCAACAATTAATGTGGTACTTGAATTTTTAATTCATAAACAATTCAACTAACCAACATTTTGGCGCCATTGCCGGGGAAGGCAACTAAAGAACTCTAAAATCATTAATGGTTTCTTTGTGAAAATAACAGGTGTATGAGAGGACGCAAGAAATCTAATTTTACAGGCAGAAAAGGAGGAAGGAAGGCTTTCATCGACGAAATCATCTCTAGGGCCGAAACATCACAGAGGATGAGTTCCCGGAGACCCCAGGTCCAACACTCCTCACAAACCGACCAGCAAACGGAGGAAGTGATAGGACCTGAGAGGACGCTGGAAGCACCAGAATACACCGAGGAACCGGAAGAGGAACCTGAAGAAACAGAAGACACAGAAGACAAGGCAAGCGATTCAGGGAAAATCCCGATGGAAGATAGCAGAACAGAAGGGAGAGGGGAAAACTCGCTCTCTACCCTGGAATTCCCTATTGGGGAACTTCCGAGAGGAACGACCCCCATGAAAAATATTCCACTCTCGGCGTTACCCAATTTCCATGGGTTTTCCTCCGAGGATCCAGACGAATTCCTCTTCGAATTCGACATACTGTGGAGAAGCTATGATTACATAAGTCCCAATCAGAAGCTGAAATTGTTTCCAGCAACACTAAAAGGGAATGCATTGAGGTGGTTTATGAGCTTGGGAGCTCAGGCAATCACTACCTGGGACCAAATGAAAGAGGGATTTCTAGCTAAGTATCAAGACTACTGTCGGACAAGAGAAAGGAAGGAAGAATTGTTTAAAATGGTCCAGAAAGAGGACGAGAATTTAGAAGATTTCGTGGAAAGATTACAGTATAATCTGCAGCGGTCTGATCATCCTAATATGAACAAAGATATTTTGAAGACCATACTGCTAAAAGGGGTAAGAGATGATTGCCTGGACATGCTGAACATGCTTGGAAAAGGGGACATTTCTAAAGAACCCTTTGAGGAAATTATTAGGCTCTGTATGCGGTGTTCAAGGGGAGCGGCAGGCAGATCGAAAGGCAGAGATAATGTGTATTCAAGGGTTCAAAAGTCAGCCAGTGGAGGAGCAACAAGAGCAGAGATAGGTAACTTATTAGAAGAATTT
>APFE031393707.1:16594-75395 GCA_000404065.3 Pinus taeda | reverse complement strand
ATACAAGAAAGTGGAGTAAGTGGGCCTTCCGAAGATAGTCTGGGATAATGACGGCCCAGTCCTATCAGCGAAGGTAACAGAGGAAGTTACGTTGACCTCCTAACAACAGCCTGCGCCGGTGTAAGCCCCCAAGCTTTGCAAGGGTGCCCTCCAGTAGTACCGTTGAGAGTGATGCAACGTCAACCTCAGGTGCCACGAGATTCCCCTCCGCAGCCACCTATGTAGTTCCCTAGAAGTGGCAACTAAGGATACCAACTCGTCACAGAAGCCAGGAAGAACAGTCGTGAGGTAAGATCGGACAAGTAGGAGAGGGGTTATCTCTCTTCCTTGTCTTCAAAAACCCTCGTGCTTAACTCCCAGATTCGGAGCTTTCCTGGTCTTCCTAACGCTATTGGATTTGCACTCTCTATTAAGACTCTTATGTTTGACAGTTTAAACGGCCTTGGAGAGTTAACTCTCCACTCGCCTAATCCAAGGCCGTAAAATCCTAAAAATTGTTTGTGTATTTAACTTAAAAGAAAAAGTTCTAGTGAATTTTCGTTAGCGCTTGATTTTAAAATAGGCTATTCTTTAAGTCAGGGGATGATGGAAGTGAAACTTGATGATGTGTGTATGACTCAACCAAAAATCAAAGAAAAAGTAACTACATGAATGCAATCATTTTTCTTTCGATGAAAAGAGTACTCTACATGGGTTGTAGGAAACACTTAGAAAGCAAAACGTTTTTCTTTTCTTTTCTTGTAACACACTTCACATACGCAAAAAACCAAAAGAATTGCTAATGCTTTAACTATGCAAACTAATGCAAAGTATAGTGAAGATGCAAGAATCGAAAACAACTCTAACAAGAAATGAAAGTTGTTTTTTTTATCAAATTTTATTTTGCCACTTACAATATTTAGATGGAATATGAGATGCTACAATTCGTCTAAATACTAAAAGAAAAACTCAAGATAACAAAAAAAACACTTTCATTCAGTAAAAGCGAATTAAATGAAAGGAAATTCAAGAAAGAAAAACTAAAACTTTTCAAAAAGTTCACTTGAAAGTAGCAACAAAAAGGTCTTTTTGAAATGCTCTCAACAAAAACCGACACTTCACGATTGAAACAACAAGCAAGAAACACTTTTTGCAAGTTGACACCCAACAAAGAATGAAAACTCAACAAAAAACAAATGTGCTCAAAAAGGATTTTTGACAATCGAAGGCAGCAAGGAAAGCTTTGGTAACAAAGACCAAAAAGGATCAAAAAGACAGTTTCAAGAAAGTATCAAAATGACAACTTTGATGAAACAAAGAAGTAAATGGTCATAAAGATCGATTTCGTTAAGAAAACAAAAAAGTCACCAAGAAGCAAAGTTGAACACAAAGATTGATAACAATCTTTCTGCTCTGATCACTCAGAGCAGCCAAGATCCCAATAACGAAATCTTGCGTGTTTTTAGCAAAAAGATGATGACACTTGCAAACACAAACCAAGACAAAAACTCCTTATAATTAGAGAGAAATTGGAGTAAGGATGCTCGCTGTAAAACAGAGACAAAGATGACTATTCAAAACTGACTGAAAGCACCAGACACACTCCAGAGACAAAAAGATTTATAAATCCTGAAAGCTGCCAGGTATACACGACTGTACTTAGTGAAGACTGTGTGTATACGCGACTGTTTCTGAGGAAAACTGCGTATACGCGGGTTCACTTCAGACAACAAGCGTTTATACGCTTCTGTAACTAAATAAAACAACATATATATAATATTTCAGAAAAAATAAAAAACAAACTCAAGAAACTGGTAAAACTCAGAAGTCAAGAACAGACCAGACATTAACAATAAACCAGCAAGCAACTGAGCCCTGATAGGATTGACAAACACCCAAACTAGGAACAACAAGAGTGTCGTCCCCAGCGGAGTCGCCAGTTCTGTTGAGGGATTTTATCCCCTAGGGCTTTTGGGTGGAACCCTAGCAGACTGAAAGTTGTCTAAATCAAGAAACATGCACACACACAACCATTATGCTAGAAAAAACTATTTCTAAGGTGAGAAGGACATACCTCAGGTCCTACGTTTGGATAGTTCCTCAAGGGTCCAAACCCTTCTTCACGTCCCTTTCGCTCCTTTGCCCTGCAAAACCAACAATTCCAAAGAATGCAACAATATATGGACAAAGATTTATATGGAAATCATCTTTATGTTATACAAGAAAGGAATTAGTTATAAACTTGTAGACATCCATTCATACATGAAATTCAAACATGAACATCATTAACATAAAGAAAGAAGCATATCGGGAACAAGACGTGTTTCTTTATTAGACAAATAGAATAGTACAAAAAAGAGCAATATCACCTGAGCAACCTCTGCAGTCTCAAAGCTCAGCCTCCTTCTGGATCCGTCCCGCCTCAAGCCTCTAGTAGATCTCCTTCCAATACTCACTCCAAGATGTCATAACTAAAGGATGAACATTAAATCACAAGGAAACAAGGGTTTCCTGTACAAATGGGGGAAGTGCAGAAGGCACAAGGGTCTTAAGACCTGATCAGGGGGAAATCTCAGTATAATAACCTTTCTCTCTCTTCTCTCCTCCCTTAGGCCTTCCCTTTGGTGTCTTTTTATACCAATTCCAAAGTAGTTTTTTAGTTAGGAATTTGTTGGGAACAGTTGAGGCCACAGGCACTAACAGGTGATTAGCAGGTAAAACCCGCGATCTCCGCCCGAAAATAAGGAGTTTTATATCTTTTTAAGTGTTTTAATACATATACGCGGGTTGGGTATATATGAACCCGCGTATACACGCGTTTAACTCAGGGAATGTCGCGTACAGGGAATAAAACACTGTTTTTTAGATTTTGGACCAGGTCTGGAAGGAGGGGTTGCCCTAGGCCATGAGTGCAGCATCACAAACCATAATAGTGAGATTTGGAGCTATAACAGTTGCAACCAAGCAATTGTCTATGAGCTTGCCTACTATGAAGATATCAAGTTGTTTGTAGACAAAGACATCAAGATAAGATGGCAACAACATCACTGTGAGCAACACCATCAACAACAGCAGAAGGCAGCACACCTACATGCAATGAATGTAAGAGGAAGGGTGTTGACAACATAGAGGCGGAGCAAAGCTACAAGTTCAAAACAGATCCTCATGACTAGAGAAACTTTGGAGATTGAGGATATGAGGTGACTGCATGACAAGACGATTGCGCGAGGTGTCATCACTCTATGATTTTAAGATTGACAAGACAAAATAAAAAAGGATACATCAAACCACTTAGGAGTCTATGGCAATGTTCCACCAAGGTTCCGGGATGAGGGGGCGAGGGAGCGAGGGGGCGCAGGAGCGGCCTATCCAAAAGCTCCCTACCATTTTTTAGGAAACGTGGGGGAGTGTCAGGGTCTTAAAAATTTATAAATATAAATATAATTAATTTAATTATGAGTCCACTATGACAATTTGGTTTGAATTGAAAAGCTGCAAAGCATGATCATTGATATGAATGTCATTTGACATTATCCAAATTTATAATATCATATAAAATAATAAATTTAAAATTCTAATTCAACTTGGTTAAATTCTAATTTAGATTTTGGTTAGACAGAGGGAGAGCTTCAGCTTGATAAGGTAGCCACTAAATTCTGTGAAAAGGTAAATGAATAGATCAGGAACACTGCATTGGCAGTGGAAGGGGCAACTACAATGGGTTGTCCAGCTATATTGGATCCAACAGCTAGAAAGTTTGTTATATTATATACAATATAGAGAGTACACCATGCTGAAAGAAGAGTTTTAGTTCCAGGAGAGATGAGAAGATCACATGAAAGAGTTTATGATAGTTTACTATCAAATGACATTGACTGCAGGATGACCATCTGCGAACCAACTTGGGTGACCAACGATGGCATGGATAATTTGTCTACCTTATTATAGCAATGCCATGCAGTTCAAACTTCAAACTAGCAATGTATTTCAGGGGTGAAAATAATTTTCAGACCTGAGAATTCAAGCTGAGCAACTGTGCTTTGTGTAAATTTTGTAACTGTATAAATTCATATATAACGACAGTTCCTGAGATTTCTTTCTGCCCATAGTATTTTGTCATGCTTGCAGTAAACGCATGTTAGTCTATAGTCCACCCAATTATTTCCCACATGACATAGGTGCTGCTTCCATATTTTGTATGTCAAATGTCATGCAAATTAAAAACACAAACTGAATGTCTCATATTCTTTTCCTGTCACTCCAGTTATCTCCGCACTGTAATCCAACCATCACTTGAGAAAAAAAGGAGAAGTTTTAAAAGGGAAAATTCATGTACGTGCTATATGGACCAACAAATTTCCATGACATTGACCCTCTAAAAGAACGCTTGTTGAAACCAAAAGACATCACAAGACGTTATCCCCATACAGAACATGAGTAGCTTTGTACCACTTTAGGTTTATTAAAACATAAACTATAAGCAAGGCCATTTTTTTGGGAGCGTGGGGAAACATCCCCTCAGGGAAGGGAAACGTTTCCCTGGCACATCCCCCTGAGTTTCCTCCATTTTGGGAGCGTGGGGAAACATCCCCTACTGGTCCCCAAGTCCCCGGAGCGCGGGGGAGCGAGGAAACTAGACCCCTGGGGGGGGGGCGAGTCCCCGTGGAACACTGGTCTATGGTCTAGCCCTCCTAGAATCACAGAGGGCTCCCTCTTTATAATTCCAAATTTATCTTTATTTTTAATGTTTTAATGTTTTAGGCTAGCTATAATGGTGAAATGGTTTTTGTTATTTGATTGCTTAATTGTTTGTTTGTTTGGTTGGGGTAGGTCATATTTAAATCTTTTCCATTGTGCTATGGAGTCAAAGTCTGGGTCATAAGATCAACTTTTCCAAATCATTTGCAAGGCAAGCTAACTATCTTTACTAGATCTTAAAGCAGAATGAATGAGATGACAGAACAATGAAATCAGTAATGATTAAAAAGAAATTAAGTATTTCTTAACCATACATCAGAAGGAAACATTTAGATTGTAACCACAGATAGAAATAAGGTGCTCCAACAACATATCATAATCTAGAATTTATGCTTTACAATAGGATTTAATGATGGATAATGAATAAAACAACAATATATTTGACACAGAAAGAAGACATCACCAGGTTAAAAATAGCTCAAGTATCTTGCAAACGGTCTTTATTATTGATGCTCCAGCTAAAAAATTACAGTGCTCCAAAAGAAGGATTCTTCCAATAACTCGGGTCCAACCCCTAATACTTCCAATGCATGAAGTATTTAACAAAAAACTACAACGATTGCCTTGTACACTTGGCAATTTGTTATTAATTACAATGAAAGAAAATTTGACTAGTGCAACCACAAAGTGACCACGATGAGATAACTTAGACATTTGGTCCCCTTTTTTCGGGATGTTGTTGCTGAGTAATTAATTTTTCTATAGTTGCTCTATTGACTTGGCTGGGTGCTGACTGAACTTTGTGTTTTTCCTTCAATCGTCCTTGTCCTGTTCCTCTTGGTAATCACATAAGTCACTCCATGCTTCTTCATTTGGAATCTTGACCTTGATTAAACTACAGTATATTTCATCAGCTTCCGTGTACCATGCAAAAGTCGGTTTGACTGTAAAAACGTGCTTCAGCTCATGCTCGATACAAATTGGATTGATAATAGCTTCCAGCAATGCTTTTCTTGTTATGTTTCCTTTAATGTTGGAGAGATTCACAACATCTTGGGCTATGCCTTGGAGCCACTTGACATAATCTTCTCTGGCCATGAGTTTGTCATTAATGACAAACAAAGGGAGACCTTTCTATGTTAAGGGCTCGATTCTGTTGAAAAACCTGTTGACTGTAAGCTCCAAATTCTCGCATTTTTGCTCAAGCTATACATTCAGGTTCTTCTTAGTCAATACCTTTTTCACCTATAGAATAGTTTTTGTCATGTCTGCTACTCCCAGCTCTTCTAGCTCATACCTATTCCTTGAATTGAGAAATTTAATAATTCTGTTGGTTGTTGTTGGCATGTCTCCTAGTGCTAGATTAGTAGATGAAATAATTTCTTTAGATTTTTCCACTAACTCCTTTTGTTCAAATATAATTTGGATGTTGGGCCAGATTTCACTCATGCCATTGATGATGTTGTGCCAGATGATCTCTTTCACCCTTCCTAGAGTGTTACCAATGGATGATTCCTTTTCAGATTTCTGCAACTTTTCGATTAAGGTCTATGCCCTCTGCATCTCCACTGATTGTGTACTTTCAACGCTTTTGATTTGGTCTTGAAGAACACTGACTTGGAATTTTAGTCTATTGATCTCCTCAATCTGAAGATTCATGCTTTCCATGGACCTGGATAGTTGTTCTGTACTGCTTCCTATCCCTGTAGCAGCTATTGCTGGAGTGGCTGTAGGAATAGTTGCAAGACGAAGAGCCTCCATACTGGTGTTGGCCGACTCTGCTGGTTTTTCCTTCTCTTGTACCATCTTCTCCATCTTTGCTTCCATTTTTTTTATTTGGAGTGACTTCTCCATTATTAATTTCATCATTTCATCATTTCAGCCTTCTGACTCTCTATTTCCTCTATCTCTTTGGTCAAGGGATCACGGGTTGCAGGCATTTTGAGCTGCTTCTTCAAAGCTTCTATATTAATCTCCTTCTTCTTAATTATCTCTTCAGTTGCTTTTACATTTGAGGGATCATATCCAATTATCACTACTAAGTCTTCCAATGACTTAATTCTATTTTCTTTTGATTGAGATGAAATCTTTTCCATCTTCAGCTGAGATTGAGAATTTGATAAGGCCACCTAAATTTTAGACAAACTCATAGAGGTAATGGTTAGAGTAGATTAGATCATTTCACCTGTTTGTTTTTCCATTTCGAACTGATCAATAGGATGAAGACTCTTGGCATCAAACTCAAAAGAGGTTTGTTTGTAATCAGCTGGAGATTTAGGTTCAGTTTTTTGTGCTTCCAAAAATGCCATATGCATTTTGTCTTTTTCTGAATCAAACGCTGAGAGAAGTCTACCTTGAGAAGAAGAACTTTGTTTTCCAGAATTGAGAATAAGTATTTTTGTTTAACATTTCATTCCTGATCTTTATCTCTCTAAAGGTGTCAAAGACAGTCCCCTCCCTTTCTCCAGTAACATTGGTAGATGTTGAGACTTGGAGAGTTTGTTACCTTTCTGAGATTAGAGTGGTAGGAAGAGATTGACCTCCAGCTAGAGATGAATAAAAAATATCACTGAGATTAATGTCTGTTTGTTGCGGTGATTCATTGCTTAAGCCCATGTGCATCCTGGTCCTTTTCCTATATTTCAATTTGAATTATTTCATAGAAGTACCAGTCCTTGGTGACTGATCTTCTCTCGGCCTTTTCCCAGTTGTTCCCTTTTTCATGTTCCTTGCCCTTTCCTAATCTGTCTTTCTTGCTACCTAGGATTTTGTGCACTTGAAGAAGAAATTACTTGTTCCTCAACCTCTTGCAGTGTGTCAGACATCCACTCAATCTGGTTCATAAATTTCTCTATTTCAAGCCTTTGAGTGCGATGTTGATTTTTTCTCCAATCGTTTCTTGGAGATGATGCCCCACAGGTCATAGGACCATGCGAAAATGTGAGTGAACTTCATTTCCTTCAATTTCTTGTCTGCCTACTCACATGGTGCCCTACTGTTGCAAATAAAAGGACCAATATGGGATTTAATCCTAAATTGTGATTTCTTCTTTGTTGCCACAAAATGTACTTCATCTTCTTTGACCATCTGCTTGATGTATTCGAGTGCAAAGATCCTCATGGGATGAACTTTGGCAGCTTGTAAGGGGCCAACTCACATCCATATACCCTTAATTTTGTGTAATTTTGGTACAAGTACCAATCTCCTATTCTTGCTTGGTCTATCAACTGCATAATCATTTTAATTTCTTCACTGATTCTGGGTTCTGCAGTTCCACTGAGGAGGCTCATAGTTGGATGAACAAAAATTTCTATAAATGTCTTGTAGGCGAATTCCTTTTGATCCTTCATCACTAAGGTGGCCTAGAAAATGACAGATTGGGGTTCGCCTTCTTCATTTAACTTGCTCATTGTAAACTGAAATTTGTCTACCTGAAAATAAACAAACATATATACCAACACCGAAGAGTACTGAAACACTTCCTCTGTGATGAAATTTACAAATTTCTCATGGATATCATTTGCTAGGAATTGACTAAAATTAATAGGACAAAAGGTTTTGACTATGTTGATAAGATGGATAGAAAACCTATTATAGCCTCATAAAGCCACTGATATGAATAATAACCCAGCAAATATGAAAGTACAGTGACTATATGTCTAGTTCTATCAGGGAAAGCAGAGGAGGAATAAGGAGGGTTCTTGTTAGGCAATGGGGTCTATTCAGTCATGAAGATTTCCAAAGTTTTAGCTCTTTTGGTAAAATCTAGCCTCTGATACATTTCAGTGAGGATTTCATGCGAAAAAGGAGTGGTTACTTCAATGTTAGGAGCTTGCATCATTTGCATTATAGATTTAGCATCAATGGTAAATAGTATGTATCCTACTAGGGATATCACTGCCCTTTTCTATGGATTATAACATGAGTGGAATTTTCTGATTAGTTCTGGGCAGCTATGGGTTTTAGGAGAAATATAGAAAGGCAAATTGGAACCCCAGAGCCCTATGTCATCCATTTCATCAACAAATTTATCCTCCCACCAGCAATAAATATCAAAGAGATCAAATTCTGACAGTGTCTCATGTATTTTGAAGTCTCTGTCTGCCAGTGGAATGTGGTCCAAATCCACTGGTGGATGCACCATTGGATTGAAGACTTCTTGTTCTTTCCTCTTTGGTGGCATGGCTGTCTTCTGCAAATTTTTAAACCTGGATTGTATTGAATTTGCAGGTGAACTACAACAGAAAAGGAATGAAAAGAAGAGGGGAATATGAGATGGAAAAAGAAAGGGGATGAATAGAAAGTGGGATTCAAGAAGGGGGATGTCTGATAACAACAGAAAAATGAAGCTTTCTGCAACTGTGTTGTTGTTTCAGCGTGTTTGCTACTTCTTTGTGTATCCTTGAACAACTATTATCTTTCACCTGTAAGTAAAGAGAACACATTAAAATTTTGTAATGGGTGGGCAATGGTGTATTTGTAGTTTTTGGAGCATTCATGTTGGACAGACATGAAGTGGCATGGCTCCGTTGGCTAACGATCCAGCCAATTGAATGCACAACGGTAAGGAGTGGGAATGAAGGTGATAGGCAGATGGGATAGGGTGGTGGGATGTGCGAACGACCATGGCAGAGGAGGTGGTTTAGTAGAATGCAGAAACCATTTTTCAGGGGGCCCTTTGAGCGGTAAATGGAATGAAAGGTGGGGGTGTGAAACTGCAATAGTGTGACATGTAAATGGTCCAAAACCACTAATTTCGGACCCTGCCAACATTAACATTCGGTAGGTGAGGGGGGGACGAAAAACCATACGGGCCATTGGATCAACTATTGAGTGCAAATATTGGATGAGAGGTGAGGGGTGAGTAATAGTTGATGTGACGGGTATGTGAGTGGTGTGGTTGGGAAATAAAAGGGGGAGGTGGAGTATAGGAGTATAGGATAATTTTGGGAGTAAAAATTTGAGACCTCTAACTCCTTTTTTTATTTCTTTTTTTCCACATTAGGGAAAACACATGAATCATATAATGAAATATTAAAGGAATTTTTCATGTCTTTTCCCTGTGTAATTCTTTTCAACCTACCTACCATTTATTTTTCTAGTCTAACATTTTTGCATTTTTGCATTTGCAGGGTGCATTTGGACTTGCAGACCCTTTTTCACTTCTTTTTTATTATTATTATTTCTAACCTACTCTCTCACTTATCTCTCCCAGTGGTTCATATTGAACAATTGAACCGATTTTATTTCTACCTAGCTACTGATTTTCCAAGCTTAAATTGTTTGGTAGATGTTTATTTTCTACTCTATCAACAAAAATTGCAATTTGTTCCATCATGCTTAGATTGTATGAATTGAACATTATTTGGGGTTTTATTTTCTTTTCATTTTTTTTTCTCTTTTATTCTTTTTCTCTTTTTTTTTTTAATGCCCTCTTTTCTTTTCTTTCCTTATCTTTTTTTGAAATCAATTGAATATTAAAATCTATGAACAATATGAAATCTGAAAGATATGAGATACTCAATCACCTTGAAATTATAGGACCCTAACACGAGGGAAGAGAGAGAAATAGAGAAGGAGTTGCATGTGATGAAGCAACAACTCAAGGAAGAACATGAGCTGCATAGACGATATAATGAGTTACAGCAGAAACAAGTACAACAGGGGGCGCAACATGCACAGACGGATGAAACTGCGCCTGTACAAGTTACGTATGCAATCCCACCCATTCGGCACACTCGCCAAGGTGAAGACAAGAAGCAAGTTCAACTACAGATGAACATGTATTTTGGTAAGTTGATGTGCATGGCCACCAGCAGATGCTTGGAGATCAGTGCGAACACTATGCATCAACATGTTGCCGATCCAGTCTCACCCAGGATGACCATGTGCATACTATCATATGAGTTGGATAGAGGGGCCATATCGGTGTACCCATATGCAACAAAGGCAAGAGTTCGCCTTTAGCAGGATGTCACCATTGAGTGCACGGACACCATCACGGATGACCAAGATTGGCATCAGTTTGCCACCATCGACCATTATAAGGATGTCAAAGAGTTTGTCTCACCACAACAATCCGAGTGTCAGTGATTTCTTGCATGGCCTGCTCAAGCCATTTTGTCTCACATGGGAACATGTGCATTGTAGTGTAATGTCTTGTCAAGTGGAAGTTCAAGTGTCGATATCTGAATGTAACAGTCATAGAGTAGATGAAGAGTCATGAGGGTAGATGAACTGTCACAAAGGGGAATGTCAAGGGCCACCCCACCCTTTGCTATAAATAGTACCTCATAACTCATTGTAGAGGCTTTTGTTGAGCCAAGCTTCCGATAGGACTATCTTAGAGAGAGTTTGGACAGTATTGTAACGAGCTTTAACTTCTCCACAACACAGAGCTAGTATCTCTATTTGGAGGAGCAAGCGGTTGTGGTTGTAACGTTCTGCTGTCGAAACTAGTGGTTGGACATGGATGTATTGTATGACTGGAACTTATACTTCTTAATATAACAAAGCCAACATGTTTCATGCATATGTTGTATTGTATTTCAACTATCTTGAGTACTCTAAATGATATATCTATCTGTTTACTTACGCATGCAAGTGTAGCTATTTCTATATATGTATGTATGAATCTTTTTGAAATGTGTTGTTGGTTTAACCATCACTTTGGATTGCTAGCTAACTTTCCTTCTATGTTGTGATGCATCTTTGCTTGTGTATTCCCTTCTTAACTCCGTGCTATCACAAGTTTCCAAGGGGCGCACTCACCTCACTTTCCGTGTGTTGGGACCATTTATGCACCTTCCTTGACTTACCACATATGTCACACCCTTGCTACCACCAGGGACATCTTACTTGCCTCTGTGCGAAACCATGGTCAAGGCATTACCGTACGACCCAATGCTGCGACTCCTACACCAAACAGTCTAAGGTCTAATTGGCACTTCTTATCGGAGAGTTCCCCTAACATGTTGGCGGGTCCAGCATTGTCAACATTTTGGCGCTACAAGGAAGGACATATGACAAGTTAAGTCCTCACATCTGTATTGAATCTCTGCATATCTATCATGACTAACTACATAGTTTCTCTTTTGGAGTGTATGTCTTATGGAAATGACTTCATTATCTCGAAAAATCTCTCGAATAAATTGTCGCATAAAACATATGATGTTGGAGGCCACGTAGCCTTAAATAGGCACGTGTTCAGCATTGTAGGCTCATGCAAAAGACATGGAATCTTTGAAGATTACATGACCTATGCGTTGTTCGTCTACATGCTTCGAGGGCACCGAATGCACTAGTGTGCCACGTTGCCCGAAAGATCTATTCATTCTCTTTCTCCTCTAGTTGCAGAGATAGACCGTGCTTTCAATCACTTCGACCCTAAAGCACTCAACAAAGAAATATTGAAATTACGAAAAGCAGTCGATGAATCCATTGAACAGTTTCACACACGCTTTTGTAATCTTGCATACTGATTCCCCAAAGATGATATTGATTTGGAATTTCTCGATGGAAGATTTGAGTATCTTCTTCACATATCTGAACCTCGCTCAACACACTTCAGTGATGGAGCTACGCAATCACAGCCAGGCACAGTTGTTGTCACAAGTGACCGTCCTCCTTGACCTCATCAAACAGCTCCACCATCGCAGATTGATGTGGGAGATTATTCACACACATCTATTGAACTATCACATCTTCTCACCCCACCTGATCCTGAGATATGGGGAGATCTGGCTTGCAAGCCTATTGGTTGTCACATGGATTCATTCCCTCAAACTCTGTCCCTACGTTCTGTCGATTCTCCGGATTGTATTGTCTTGTGTTCTTCCATTCCGGACTCCTCACCTGTTGTGAACGAGGATCAAGCTGTTGACGAAGTTGGTGTTTTGCAGCCAACCTGTGCCATCATTCGTGATGAGTGTGTGCGGGAATCTAAAGAAGAACCCGTAGTGAAGGATGAATCCTTTCCCGTTGTGCCTCATCCGCTTTATCTTGGCATCCCTTTTGATTCTTCCACTTCTTATTTCCCTCGTGAAAACTCATTTCCGGATGTTTCTATTTCTGATCATTCATAGGACACGTCAGATGTCAGTCTGTCATTACATTGCGAAGAGGACACATCTTCCTTCAAAACTCTTTCCAGTCTGTCATTTGTCATTCCCGAAAACACAGAGGGTGAACACCTTTGCTTCTCATCTACCCCTATGCAAGATTCATTAAATCATGAGGAAGTCGACAAACATCCTAAATTTTATGATCTTGGTTGTGTGATCTCTCCACTTCTTCATCCAATCACGATGTTGATTCAATCGTTGTTAATCTATCTAAGACACTGGTCTACGAGGGTCTATCTATCGACAAAGTCGAAACCCCCCAGACTGTCGAGGCACTTCAACCCAAGATGAGGGTTATGTGAGGCCCTCGTTGTCCTAAGGTTGGTTTCACTCACGATCAAGAAATTGTTGAAACACGTTAGGCTCCTTTGTGTTGAATATCAACCAAACACCTAGATTTTGCTTCCTCCACTCGAACTACAGGATGCCATCGCTCATGTAGTGGAGGAATCTTACACAGCAAGCACACTTGCATAATGTAGGTGGTCTACCTTTCTCACCTTTGCTTGCATGTCACAGTCAAGATAATGCATACACTTGACATATGCACGTAATGTAGCACATCACCATGTCAAGTCAAAAGAGTGCATGTCATGCGCTTTCACTAATTTTTGTTTTGTGGACGCTTGTAAACTCGGAGTGTGTTTGTCTTCATTGTTATATCTTTCTTGTTTGCGGTTTCACATAACTGTCTTTTTCGCAAACCATGCCTTCACCAACATGGATCGACCAATGCACTGGTGGATGCATTGGAAATATCACTTCATGTGATCAGGCCCATGCACTCTTAGCTTAGGAGTAGGAGTATTGTTTGCTTTTGAGTTCTTTTCTTGCGTGCATGTTTGCTTCTTTCCTTGTGTGTTTGTTTGCTTGTTTTTTTTTCTTGCTTACTCGCTTTGCTTTCACATTTGTTTGTGCTTCTTTCTTTGCTTTTTGGTTTGTTTTCTTGTTATTGTCCATAGGTTAGTTTCGCATGGACCGTGTGCGACTCTTGAAACAAGCTAGGTAAAGAACAAGAGGACTTGTACAACTATCGAAATTTGGGTATCTGTTGTGTACTCTCTTATGTAAGAACTTGTTGTCCTCAGTCCATGATACATCAATGGAAAATATGTACTGTTCAAACTGAAACTTGGTGAAAACACAACGCTTGCACACTAACTAGTATCACCTACTTTAGTCGGTTGTTTTTGGGTTAACCCTTGTCAGCTCAGTTAAGTAGAGTAAGGTGAGGGGGGAAACATTAACAAGCATGTCAAAGGTATACATAAACTACTTCTCTAAAGGAACAACCTCTTTTTCTCTCAATAAGTCGGGATCCCTATTCTGCATCTGAAATGAATAAGTGCTATGCACAGCTATGAAATAAAAAATTAAAAAATTAAAAAGTGAAAATTTTCCAAAAAAATGAAAAATGAATAAGGTGAAAGAAGAGAAAGGCTTTTTGCACAGAGAGGTGATGCAAGCAACTCCGCCAGGGTACAGACCAGGTTCGCTAGCAGTGGAGCGATGCTTGTGTTCCTACATGACTCTGTCGGGGTACTTTCCAGGCCTTCTAACATCAAAGCAACACTAGAGATGAAACTAAAACTCTGACGACTATGCTTCTTGTGCACCAATATGCCCCTCATTCCCAATCGAAACAACTGTGTTGGCTTGGCTTGGAATGTTTGTCGACCGACCAAGGGCTTGGTGGATGCTACATCTTACAATAAAGCAAGTGTGGAAACCAAGACGAACAAAAAACGGACCAATACTTCCAGAGGAGTTCGACTTTTTTTTTCACAAACAAGGTCCATTCAAAGAGATGGAGTTCTACCAGTGTGTCGCCAAGTGTTGTAGCAACTACAACCACCCTCCAAAAATTTTCCTTAGCTTCGTTTTGGAGCCTCCCTACCAACCATCCTCAGCAGCATGTATTACACTGTCAAGTACACGGTCTTAAGTGGTTTTCTAGTGGATTGCCAGCCTGTGCATGATAGCTTGTTGCATCGCCCTCACAGGTTGTTGCTCTAGACTTGGTCCAGCTATAGGATGACCAACTCCCTTAAGAAATTGCGTAATCCTAACTGGTAGCACTGCTAGGCTCCAGAATTGCGCAATTTTTCCTATCAAACTTCACTGGAAAAACTGTGCAATCTATCCCAGCAAGACTACTCAACCCAAAAATTGCGCAATTCTGGGAAGCAGTCAACTTCTTAGCCGAGAAATTGTGCAATACCTCTGGGCAGCCGGCCCAACTCCCTCCCAGAAATGCACAAATTTTCCCATCAGTCAAGCAGGTTGTTGCATGTGCCATTGGGTTGATCGATTCCACCCAGGACTGAGCAAAATTGATTTGCATGCATGGACTGCTTCTCCTAAGGCAGCATGCAAATGCATCCCTTGATTTACGGACCTATTTTTAGCAGCTAGAGGTTACATGCAAGGATCATTTCAGAAACCTCATGCCAAGTGTCGCTTTTCCTAGATTTGTGGCATGCGCATCAAGACCCTAATTTTATCAAAACACATCAACTAGACGATGCAGGTCTCATTCCTCGCATCGACCTTGTAGCTCTAACATCCTACATTGTATCTAGGAGTCGTCAACACATTCAACTCAATTGTTTTGGGTTAAGCCCGCTTTCATGTCTTACGTTGTGTTTTTGTCACTTTTTTTGTTTCGCTTCATGTGAGTGATGTCTGCTCGATTTCAGTGAACACTTGTTGTCGTTTTGATGTATGTTAGCTTGTGGAAGCATCGTTTCAGTTTTTGTTCGCATCTCACTACTGTCACATGCATGGCACTGTTTTGCATGGATGATCGTCGTTGTGGTGACTCGCTTCACACACATGCATGCTTTCCCATTTTCTGAATCCTGCACTTTCTTTTTGCATGAATGATCATTCACTCTTGTTTATAGTCATCTCACCATGCATCCAAACTTCTAATGTTTTCAGTCACCCGTCGGCAGGTCTGGGCTGCCTTTGCCCCCGGACCATGCCCTACCTGGCTAGCACTGCGCATTTCCGGAAATGAAGTCTCTGCCTTCCCTCTAGAAATTGCACAAGTCTGGCCCAACATTGACCTCCAAGCTTGCATTGCGCAATTCATAGATGCAGTGTCTTGTTGTCCGCATAAACTACGCAATGTAGTTTGCTAGTTGCATGTCACTGCTGACTGAAATTGTGCATTCCTCAGCAAGCTAGGCTGGACTGTGCATTGCGCAGTTCAAGCAGTAAGTCAGCCTCCCAATAGCGCGGACTGTGCATTACACAGTTTTGGCAGTCAGTCTCTCAACCTCCCGATGGCAATTATGTAACCTTCACGATCAATCACATAGGTATGTTGCAAGTTAGTTCTCAAGTTCGTTTTGGTTTTTGACTAACATATTTTTTACCATGAGTGTTGCTATGTATCCAGGCATCACAGGTGTTCGTCTATCTCTCAACAGCACAAGTGCAATGGCTTTCAAGAGAACAGAGTCAAAGGACATCATTGAGAGCACAATGGGCGTTGCAGCCAAGCAAGTGTCTATGAGCTTGCCTACTATGAAGACATCAAGTTGTTCGTAGACAAGGACATCAAGATAAAATGGCAACAACATCACAACAAGCAACACCATCAACAACAGCAGAAGGAAGCACACCTACATGCAATGAATGAAAGAGGAAGGGTGTTGACAACATAGAGGCAGAGCAAAGCTGCAAGTTCAAAGCAGATCCACTCATGACTAGAGAACCTTTGGAGATTGAGGCTACGAGGTGATGGCATGAAAAGACAATCACGCGAGGGCAAAGAAAAAAACAAAGGAGTTGCATGTGTTGAAGCAACAACTAATGGAAGAATAGGAGCTACATAGACGAGAGAATGAATTACAGCAGGAACAAGTACAACAGGGGGTACAACATGCACATCGGATGAAACTGCACCCATACAAGTTATAAATCCATCCCAGCACCTCGCATAGAGAAAACAAGGTGAGAAATGTTGTTGATCGCATGCAAGGGATGCAACATCATGCATGTCATTATGCATATGCATGTGATCCCACCCATTCGGCACACTCACCGAGGTGAAGACAAGAAGTAAGTCCAACTCGAGCTGAACATAAATTTTGACAAGTTGATGTGCACGACCACCAACACATGCTTGGAGATCAGCACAAACACTATTTGTCAACATGTTATTAGTCTAGTTGCACCCAGGATGACCATGTGCATGCTATCAGACGAGTTGGACAGAGGGGCCATATCAATATACTCGGATGCAACAGAGGCAAGAGTTCGCTTTCAGCAAGATGTCACCATTGAGCGCACAAACACCATCACAAACGACCAAGCTTGGCATCAACTCACACCATCGACCCTAATAAGGATGTCAAAGAGTTTGTCTCACCACAACGGTCTGAGTGCCAGTGATGTCTTGCATGTCTTACTCAAGCCATTTTGTCTCACATGGGCACATGTGCATTATAGTGTAATGTCTTATCAAAAGGAATTTGAAGTGTCGATAATTGAATGTAACAGTCATAGAGTAGATGAAGAGTCATGAGGGTATATGAACTGTCACAAAGGGGAATGTCAAGGGCCACCCTACCCTTTGTTATAAATAGTCCCTCATAACTCAGTGTACAGGCTTTTGGTGAGCCAAGCTTCCAATAGGACTATCTTAGAGAGAGCTTGGACAATGTTGTAACGAGCTTTGGCTTCTCCACTGCGCAGAGCTAGTATATCTCTTTGGAGGAGCAGGAAGTTGTGGCTATAACGTTCCATTTTCGGAAATAGTGGTTGGACATGGATGTATTGTATGATTGGAACTTAAATTTCTTAATATAACAGATCCAACACGTTTCATCCATATGATTTATTGTCTTTCAACTATCTTGAGTACTCTAAATGATATATGTATATGTTTACTTACGCATGCATGTGTAGCTATTTCTGTATATGTATGTATGAATCTTACTGAAATGTATTGTTGGTTTAACCATCACTTTGGATTGCTAGCTAACTTGCCTTCCATGTTGTGATGCATCTTTGCTCGTGTGTTCCCTTCTTAACTCCATGCTATCACATGTTTCCAAGGGGCGCACTCACCTCACTTTCCATGTGTTAGGACCGTTCATGCACCTTCCTTGACTTACCGCATATGTCACACCCTTGCTACCAACAGAGACATCTTACTTGCCTCTATGTGAAACCGTGGTCAAGGCATTACTATACGACCCACTGTTGGGACTCCTACACCAAACGGTCTTGGGTCTAATAATAGATTATATGATATAATCTATGGTTATCGCTACTATGATTAATCTTTTTACATTGGTTCTTCGATACATTTCTTACTATTAGAAGATATATGATGTTTTCACTATGTCATGATTGATGTTGGTTGATATATGTGTTGTTGATCACTCTCCTTCCATTTATGTTATAGCGGCTACAACCACCCTCAAAAATTTTTCCTTAGCTTCATTTTGGAGCCTCCCTACCAACCATCCTCAGTAGCATGTCTTGTACTATCAAGTACACGAGCTTCAGTGGTTTTCTAGTAGATTGCCACCCTGCACATGATAGCTTGTTGCATCCCCCTCACAGGTTGTTTCTCTGGACTTAGTCCAGCTACAGGCAAAGCATATCCCTCAAGAAATTGCGTAACTCTGGAGGGGAACCAACCTTCCCTCCAAAAATTCCGCAATCCTAACTGGCAACACTATTGGGATCCTAAATTGCGCAATTATGCCTGTCAAGCTTCACTGTAAAAATTGCGCAATCTGTCCCAACAGGAATTCTCATCCTAGAAATTGTGCAATCCCTCTGGGCAGCCAACCCAACTCCCTCCTAGAACTGCGCAAATTTTCCCATCAGCTAACCAGGTTGTTGTATGTGCCATTGGGTTGATCGGTTCCACCCGGGACTAAGAAAAATTAATTTTCATGCATGGACTACTTCTCCCAAGGCATCATGTAAATGCATCCCTTGATTCAGGGATATTGTTTTAGCAACTGGAGGTTACATGCAAGGATTATTTCAGAAACGTCCCGTCAAGTGTTGCTTTTCCTAGATTTGTGGCATGCGCGTCACAACACCGATTTTATCAAAACTCATCAACCGGACATTGTAGAGCTCATTCCTTGCATCGACCTTGTAGCTCTGACATCCCACATTGCATCTAGGAGTCATTGACACATTCAGCTCAACTGTTTTGGGGTAAGCTCGCTTTTCATGTCTTGCGCTATGCTTTTGTCGATTTTTGTGTTTCGCTTCATGTGAGTGTTGTCTGCTTGATTTCAGTGAGCACTTGCTATCATTTTGATGTATGTTAGCTTGTAGAAGCACTTTTCAGTTTTTGTTCGCATCTCACTACTGTCACATGCATGACACTGTTTTGCATGGACGGTCCTCATTGCGGGAACTTGCTTCACACACATGCGTGCTTTCCTGTTTTCTGAATCATGCACTTGTTGTTTGCATGAATTATCATTCACTCTTGTTTTCACTCAATTCACCATGCATCCACACTTCTCAGGTTTTCATTCGCCTGTTGGTCGGTTTGGGCTGCATTGGCCCAAACTATGCCCTGCCCGGTTAGCACTGCGCATTTCCAGAAGTGAAGTCTCTGCCTTCCCTCCAGAAATTACGCAAGTCTGACCCAGCGTTGACCTCTAGGCTTGCATTGCGCAATTCTTGGAGGTAGTGTCCTACTAGCCCCAAAAATTGCGCAATGCATTTTTCTCGTTGCATGTCATTGCTGACTGAAATTGCGCATTGCATAGTTTTAGTCCTCAGCAGGCCAGGCTAGACTATGCATTGTGTAGTTCCAGCAGTCAGTTAGCCTCCTGACAACCCATATTGTGCCTTGGGTAGTTTTCACAGTCAGTCTCCCGACCTCCTACCAGAAATTGCGCAACCTTCACGATCAATCACATAGGTATGCTGCAAGTTAGTTCTTAAGTTCGTTTTGGTTTTCGACTGATAGATTGCTTGCCATGAGTTCTTCTATGTATCCAGGCATCACAGGTGTTTTTCTGTCTCTCAGCAGCACAACTACAATGGCCTTCAGGAGAACAGAGTCAAAGGATTCTGTTGAGAGCACAAGGAGGGTTACAACCAAGTAAGTGTCTATGAGCTTGCCCACCTATGAAGACATCAAGTTCTTTGTAGACAAGGACATCAAGATAACATGGCAACAACATCACAGCGAGAAACACCATCAGAAATAGCATAAGGACATACACCTGCATGCAACGAATGTAAGAGGAATGGTGTTGACAACATAGAGGCGTAGCAAAGTTGCAAGTTCAAAGCAGATCCACTCATGACTAGAGAAGCTTTGGAGATTGAGGCTACAAGGCGACAGTGCGTCAAGACGATCACGCGAGGGAAGAGAGAGAAATAGAGGTGTTGCATGTGCTGAAGAAGAAACTCAAGGAATAACAGGAGCTACATAGATGAGAGAAATGAGTTACAGTAGGAATAGGTACATCATGGGGCACAACATGCCCAGACGGATGAAATTGCGCCCATACAAGTTATAGCTCCATCCTAGTAGCTCACACGGAGCAGACAAGGTGAGCAGTATTGTTGATCACATGCAAGGGATGCAACAAGATGCATGTCATTGTGGGTATGTATGCAATCCCACCCATTCCAGACACTCATCGAGGCAAAGACAACAAGAAAGTACAACTGGAGCTGAACATGTATTTTGACAAGTTGATGCGCACTACCACCAGCACATTCTTGGAGATAAACACAAGCCCTATGCATCAACATGTTGTTGATCCAATCGCACCCAGGATGACCATGTGCATGCTATCAGACGAGTTGGATTGAGGGGCCATATCAGTGTACTTGGATGCAACAGAGGCAAAAGTTTGCTCACCAGGATGCCACCATTGAGCGCACAGACACCATCATGAACAACCCAGCTTGGCATCAGTTCCCCACCATAAACCATCAGAAGGATGTCAAAGAGTTTGTCTCACTATGACGGTCCGAGTGTCACTGATGTCTTGCATGGATTACTCAAGCCATTTTGTCTCAGATGGTTACATCTGCATTGTAGTGTAACGTCTTTTCAAGTGGAAATTCAAGTGTCGATAGTTGAACGTAATAGTCATAGAGTAGATTAAGAGACATGAGGGTAGATGAACTGTCACAAAGAGGAATGTCAAGGGCCACCACACTGTTTGCTATAAATAGTCCCTCATAACTCATTGTAGAGGATTTTGTTGAGCCAAGCATCTGATAGGACTATCTTAGAGAGAGCTTGGGCAATAATGTAATGAGCCTTGGATTTTCCACTGCGCAGAGCTAGTAAAACTCTCTGGAGGAGAAGGCAACTATGGTTGTTATGTTCTGCCGTTGGAACTAGTGGTTAGACATGGATGTATTGTATGATTGGAACTTACAGTTCTTATTATAATAGAGCCAACATGTTTCATGCATATGTTGTATTGTATTTCAACTATCTTGAGTACTCTAAATGATATATGTATATGTCTTCTTAACCATGCATGTGTAGCTATTTCTGTATATGTATGTATGAATCTTTCTAAAATGTGTTGTTGGTTTAACCATCACTTTGGATTTCTAGCTAACTTGGATTCCATGTGATGCATCTTTGCTCGTGTGTTCCCTTCTTAACTCTGTGTCATCACATGTTTCTAATGGGCGCATGCACCTCACTTTCCGTGTGTTAGGACCATTCATGCACCTTCCTTGACTTACCGCATATGTCACACCCTTGCTACCAACAGGGGCATCTTACTTGCCTATGTGTGAAACCGCAGTCAAGCCATTATCGTATGACCCACTGTTGGGACTCCTACACCAAATGGTCTAAGGTCTAATAGGGACTTTTACTGGGTAGATCCTCTGACATGTTGGCGAGTCTAGCACCATCAACATTTTTGCGTTAGAAGGAGGGCCAGATGACAAGTTGAGTCCTCACATTTGTTTTGAATCTCTGCATATCTATCATGACTAACTACAGAGTTGCTCTTCCAAAGTGTGTGTATTATGGAAACGACTTCATTATCTCGGAAAATCTTTTGGATAACTTGTCGCATAAAAGATATGATGGTGGAGGCCACGTAGCCTTAGTTAGGCATGCGGTCAACGTTGTAGGCTCATGCAAAAGATATGGAATCTTTGAAGATTACATGACATGTGCATTGTACGTCTACACGCTTCGAGGGCACCCAATGCACTGGTGTGCTACACTGCTCAAAAAATATATTCATTTTATTTCTCATCTGGTTGTAGAGATAGATTGTGCTTTCAATCACTTCGACCGCAAAGCACTCAACAAAGAAATTCTGAAATTACGAAAAACACTCAATGAATCCGTTGAACAGTTTCACACACGCTTTTGTAATCTTGCATACTGATTCCCTAAAGATGATATTGCTTGGGAATTACTTGATGGAAGATTTGAGTATCTTCTTCACATATCTGAACCCCGCTCAACACACTTCGGTGATGGAGATGCACATTCACAGGTAGGCACAGTTGTTGTCACAAGTGACTGTCCGCCTTCACCTCATCAAACAACTCCACCATCGTAGAGTGATGTGGGAGATTATGCACACACATATGTTGAACTGTCAGTTCTTCTCACCCCACATGCTCTTGATATCTACGCAAATTTGGCTTGTAATCCTATTGGTTATCACGTGGATTTGTTCCCTCAACCTTCATCCCCGCATTCTATTGATCCTCCGGATTGTACTGTCTTTTGTTCTTCCATTCTGGACTCCTCGCCTACTGTGAACGAGGATCAAGCTGTTGACAGAGTTGGTGTTGTGCAACCAACCTACACCATCATTCATGATGAATGTGTGCGAGAATCTAAAGAACAACCCTCGGTGAAGGATGAATCCCTTCCATCCATGCCTCATCCACCTTATCTTCACATCCCTTGTGATTCTGCCACTGCTTATTTCCCCCATGAAAAATCATTTTCAGATGTTTCTACTTCTAATCATTCACAAGACACATTAGATGTCAGTTTTTCATTACATTACGGAGAGGACACATCTTCCTCTGAAAATATGTCCAATGTGTCATCTGTCATTTCTGAAAACACAAAGGGTGAACATCCTTGCTTCTTATCTACCCCTCTACACAATTCATCAAATCATGAGGATTCCGAAAAACATCCTGAATTTTCTAATCTTGGTTGTCGTGATCTCTCCACTTCTTCATCCAATCAAGATGTTGATTCAGTCGTTGTTAATTTGTCTAAGACACTGGTTACAAATTCGAAACTCCCCAGACTATCAAGGCACTTCAACCCGAGATGATGGTTATGTCAGGCCCTCGCTCTCCTGAGGTTGGTTTCACCTCTGATCAGGAAATTGTTGAAACATGTAAGGCTCCTCATCACTCTTTGGTTTGCATTGAATATCAACCAAACACCCATATTTTTCTTCCTCCACTCGAGCTACACAATCCCATCGCTCATGCACTAGAGGAATCTTACACAGCAAGCACACTTGCACAACGTAAGTGGTCTACCTTTCTCACATTTTCTTGCAGGTCACAGTCAAGAGAATGCATACACTCGACATCTGCACGCAGTGTAACACAACACCATGGCAAGTCCACATACTGCATGTCATGCGCTTTCACTCATTTTTGTTCCGTGGACTCTTGTAAACTCGAAGTGTGTTTGTCTTCACTGTTATATCTTTCTCGTTTGGTGGTTCACATAGTTTTCTTGTTCGTGAAGCATGCCTTCACTAACATGGATCGACCAATGCACCGGTGGATGCATTGGAAATATGACTTCACATGATCAGGCCCATGCACTATTAGCTTAGGAGTAGTAGTGTTTGCTTCTGAGTTGTTTTCTTGCATGCATGTTTGCTTCTTTCCTTGTGTGTTTGTTTGCTTGCTTACTCGCTTTGCTTTCACATCTGTTTCTGCTTCTTGCTTTGCAATTTTCGTTTGCTTTCTTGTTATTGTCTGTAGGTTAGTTTCGCATGGACCATGTGCGACCCTTGAAACAAGCTGGGTAAAGAACAAGAGGACTTGTACAACTATCAACATTTGGGTATCTATTGTCCGCTCTATTATGTAAGAACTTGTTGTCTTCATTCCATGATACATCAATGGAAAATATGTATTGTTTGAAGTGAACCTTGGTGAAAACACAACGCTTGTGCGTTAACTAGTATCACCTACTCTAATCAGTTGTTTTTGGGTTAATCCTTCTCAGCTCAGTCAAGAAAAATAAGGTGAGGGAGAAAACACTAACAAGCACATCAGAGGTATACATAAACTATTTCTTTGGAGGAACAACGTCTTCTGCTCTCAATAAGTCGGGATCCATCTTCCACCTCTGAAATGAATGTGTTATGCACAGTTATGAAAATGAAAAATGAAAAAAATGAAAAAGTGAAAAGTTTCCAAAAAAAATGAAAAAGTAATAAGGCAAAAGAAGAGAAAGGATTCCTGCATAGAGAGGTGATGTATGTAACTTCACCAGGCTACTGACCAAGCTCGCTGGAAGCGGAATGATGCTTGTATTCTTGCGTGACTCCACGAGGGTACTAACTAGGCCTTCTGGCAGTGGAGCAACACCAGAGATGAAACTAAAACTCTGACAACTATACTGCTTGTGCACCGATATACCCCTCATCCCCAATCGAAACAACTGTGTTGGCTTGTCTTGGAATGTGTGTCAACCAACCACAGGCTTAGCAGATGGTACATATTATAATCAAGCATGGAAACCAAGAGAGATGGAGTTCTACCAATGTGTCACCAAGTGTTGTAACGGCTACAACCACCCTCCAAAATTTTGCCTTAGCTTTGTTTTGGAGCCTCCCTACTAACCATCCTCAGCAGCATGTCTTGCATTGTCAAGTAAACGAGCTTCAACGCTTTTATAGCAGATTGCCAGCCTGTGCATGATAGCTTGTTGCAACCCCCTCACAGGCTGTTGCTCCAGGCTTGGTCCAACTGCAAGCTAAGAAGCTCCCTCAAGAAATTGCGCAATTTTGGAGGGGAACTAGCCTTCCCTCCAGAAATTGCGCAATCCTGATTGGCAGCACTACTGGGCTCTAGAATTGCGCAATTATGCCTGTCAAGCTTCAATGGAAAAACTGCACAATCTGTCCCAGCAAGATTACTTAGCCCAGAAATTACAAGATCCCTCTCGGCAACCAGCCCAGCTCCCTCCCAAAAATGCGCAAATTTTCCCATTAGTCAAGCAGGTTGTTGCATGTGCCATTGGGTTGAATGGTTCCACCCAGGACTGAGCAAAACTGATTTGCATGCATGGACTGCTTCTCCCAAGGTAGCATGCAAATGCATCCCTTGATTCAAGGATCTATTTTTAGAAGTTATAGGTTACATTAAAGGATCATTTTAGAAACCTCCCGCCAAGTGTCTCTTTTCCTAGATTCGTGGCATGTGTGTCACAACCCCGATTTGATCAAAACTCATCAATCGAATGTTGCAGAGATTATTACTCACATCGACCTTGTAGTTATGACATCCCACATTGCATCTAGGAGTCATCGCCACATTTAGCTCAACCTTTTTGGGGTAAGCTAGCTTTTCATGTCTTGCATTGTGTTTGTCGCTTTTTTGTTTCGCTTCATGTGAGTGTTGTCTGCTTCATTTCAATGAGCTCTTGCTATTGTTTTGATGTATGTTAGCTTGTAGAAGCATCGTTTCGGTTTTCGTTCACATCTCACTATTGTCGCATGCATGACATTGTTTTACACGGGAAATCGTCATTGCGGCGGCTCACTTCACAAACATGCATGCTTTCCCATTTTCTGAATCTTGCACTTGTTGTTTGCATGAATGATCATTCACTTTTGTTTGCACTCATCTTACCATGTATCCAGACTTCTCATGTTTTCAGTTGCCCGTCGGCCGGTCTGGGCTACCTTGGCCCAGACCGTGCCCTGCCCGGCTAGCACTGCGCATTTCTAGAAGCGAAGGCTATGCCTTCCCTCCAAAAATTGCACAAGTCTGGCCCAACACTGACCTCCAGACTTGAATTGCGCAATTCTTGGAGGCAGTGTCTTGTTCGCCCCAAAAAGTGTGTAATGCAGTTTGTTGGTTGCATGTCACAAGTAACTGAAATTGTGCATTGCGCAATTTCACTCCTCAACAAGCTAGGCTAGCCTGTGCATTGTGTAGTTCCAGTAGTCAGTCAGCCTCCCGATAGCCTGAACTGTGCTTTGCACAATTTTGGCAGTCAGTCTCTCGACCTTCCCACGGAAATTATGCAACCTTCACGATCAATCACATAGGTATGTTGCAAGTCAGTTCTCAAGTTCGTTTTGGTTTTCAACTGACATATTTCTTGCCATGAGTGTTGCTATGTATCCATGCATCACAGGTGTTCTTCTGTCTCTCAACAACACAAGTACAATGGCCTTCAAGAGAACATAGTCAAAGGACACCGTTGAGAGCACAATGTGTGTTGCAGCCAAGCAATCGTTGATGAGCTTGCCTACTATGAAGACATCAAGTTGTTTGTATACAAGGACATCAAGATAAGATGGTAGCAGCATCACAGCAAGCAACACCATCAACATCAGCAGAGGGCAGAACACCTGCATGCAATGAATGCAAGAGGAAGGGTGTTGACAACATAGAGGCGAAGCAAAGCTGCAAGTTCAAAGCAGATCCACTCATGACTAGAGCAACTTTGGAGATTGAGGCTACGAGGTGATGGTGCGACAAGACGATTGTGCGAGGTGTTATCACTCTATGATTTTAAGATTGGAAAGATGAAATAAAAAGGATACATCAAACCACTTAGGAGTCTATGGTCTAGCCATCCTAGAATCAGAGAGGGCTCTCTCTTTGTATTTTCAAATTTATCTTTATTTTCAGTGTTTTAATGTTTTAGGCTAGCTATAATGGTGAAAGTGTTTTTTTTATTTGATTGCTTGATTTTCTGTTTGTTTGGTTGGGGTAAGTCATATTTAAATCTTTTCCATTGGACTATGGAGTCAAAGTTTGGGTGGTAACATAAACTTTTCCAAAGCATTTGCAAGGAAAGCTAACTATCTTTACTGGATCTTAAAGCAGAATGAATGAGATGACAAAACATTGAAATCAATAATGATTAAAAATAAATTAAGTATTTATTAACCATATATCAAAAGAAAACATTTAGATTGTAACCACAGATAGAAATAAGGTGCTCCAACAGCATATCATAATCTAAAATTTCTGCTTTACAATAGGATTTAATGATGCATAATGAATAAAACAACAATATTTTTGACACAGAAAGAAGACATCACCAGGTTATAAATAGCTCAAGTATCTTGCAAACGGTCTATATTATTGATGCTCCAGCTCAAAAATTACAGTGCTCCAAAAGAAATATTCTTCCAATAACTCAGGTCCAACCCCTAATGCTTCCAATGCATGAAGTATTTCACAAAAACCTACAACAATTGCCTTCTACACTTGGTAATTTGTTATTAATTACAATCAAAGAAAATTTGACTAGTGCAACCACGAAGTGACCACGATGAGATAACTTGGACATTTTGTCCCCTTTTTTCGGGATGTTGTTGCTAAGTAATTAATTTTTCAGTAGTTGCTCTGTTGACTTGGCTGGGTGCTGACTCAGCTCTGTGTTGTTCCTTCAATCGTCATTGTCCTGTTCCTCTTGGTAATCACACAAGTCACTCCATGCTCTTCATCTGGAATCTTGACCTTGATTAACCTACAGTATATTTCATCAACTTCCATGTACCATGCAAAAGTGGGTTTGACTGTAAAAACGTGCTTCAGCTCATGCTCGATACAGATTGGATTGCTAATAGCTTCCATCAATGCTTTTCTTGTTATGTTGCCTTTAATGTTGGAGAGATTCACAACATCTTGGGCTATGCCTTGGAGCCTCTTGACATAATCTTCTATGGCCATGAGTTTTTCATTAATGACAAACAAAGAAGGGAGATCTTTCTATGTTAAGGGCTCAATTCTATAGAAAAACCTGTTGACTGTAAGCTCCAAATTCTCGCATTTTTCCTCAAGCTGTACATTCAGGTTCTTCTTAGTCAATACCTTTTTCACCTGTAGAATAGATTTTGTCCTGTCTGCTACTCTCATCTCTTCTAGCTCATACCTATTCCTTGAATTGAGAAATTTAATAATTCTGTTGGCTGTTGCTGGCATGTCTCCCAGCTCTATATTAGTAGATGAAATAACTTCCTTATATTTTTTCACTAACTCCTTTTGTTCAAATATAATTTGGATGTTGGGCTAGATTTCATTCATGCCATTGATGATGTTGTGCCAGATGATCTCTTTCACCCTTCCTAGAGTGTTACCCATGGATGAATCCTTTTCAGATTTCTGCAACTTTTCGATTAAGGTCTGTACCCTTTGAATCTCCACTGATTGTGTACTTTTAGCTCTTTTGATTTGGTCCTGCAGAACACTGACTTGGATTTCTAGTTTGTTGATCTCTTCAGTCTGAAGATTCATGCTTTCCATGGACCTGGCTAGCTGTTCTGTACTGCTTCTTGTGCCTCTAGCAATTGTTGCTGGAGTGGCTGTAGGAATAGTTGCAAGAGGAAGAGCCTCCATACTAGTGTTGGCCGACTTTGCTACATTTTCCTTCTCTTGTAGCATCTTCTCCATCTTTCCTTCCATTTGTTTTATTTGGAGTGACTGCTCCATTATTAATTTCATCATTTCGACCTTCTGACTCTCTATTTCCTCTATCTCTTTGGTCAAGGGATCATGGGTTGCAGGGATTTTGAGCTGCTTCTTCAAAGCTTCTATATTAATCTCCTTCTTCTTAATTATCTCTTCTGTTGCTTTTACATTTGAGGGATCATATCCAATTATCACTACTAATTCTTCCAAAGACTTAATTCTGTTGTCTTTTGATTGAGATGAAATCTTTTCCATCTTCAACTAAGATTGAGCATTTGATAAGGCCACCTGCATTTTAAACAAACTCATAGAGGTACTGGTTAGAGTAGATCAAATCATTTCCCCTGTTTGTTTGTGCATTTCCAGCTGATCAATAGGATGAACACTCTTGGCATCAAACTCCAAAGAGGTTTGTTTGTAATCAGCTGGAGTTTTAGGTTCAGTTGTTTGTGCTTCTAGAAATGCCACATGCATTTTTCCTTTTTCAGAATCAAACACTGAGAGAAGTCTGCCTTGAGAAGACGAACTTTGTTTCTAGAATTGAGCATAAGTATTCTTTTTTAACATTTCATTCCTGATCTTTATCTCTCTGAAGGTGTCAAAGACAGTCTCCTCCCTTTCTCTAGTAACATTGGTAGATGTGGAGACTTGGAGAGTCTGCTGCCTTTCTGATATTGGAGTGGTAGGAAGATCTTGACCTCCAGCTGCAGATGAATAAAAAATATCACTAAGATTAATGATTGTTTGTTGCGGTGATTCATTTCTTAAGCCCATGTCCATCCTGTCCCTTTTCCTATATTTCAATTTGAATTCTTCATAGAAGTACCAGTCCCCGGTGACTAATCTTCTCTTGGCCTTTTCCCAGTTGCTCCCTTTTCATGTTCCTTGCCCTTGCCTGCTCTGTCTTTTGTACTTTTCTTTCCTGCTACCTAGGAGTTTGTGCACTTGAAGAAGAAATTACTTGTTCCTTAGCCTCTTGCAGTGTGTCAGGCATCCACTCAATCTGGTTCATAAATTTCTCTATTTCAAGCCTTTGAGTGTGAATATAGGGTGTTGATTTTTTCTCCACTCGTTTCTTGGAGATGATGCCCCACGGGTCATAGGACCATGTGAAACTATGAGTGAAATTCATTTCCTTCAATTTCTTATCTGCCTACTCACCTGCTGCCCTACTGTTGCAAATAAAAGGACCAATATGGGATTTGATCCTAAATTGTGATTTCTTCTTTGCTACCACAAAATGTACTTCATCTTCTTTGACCATCTGCTTGATGTATTCGAGTGCAAAGATCCTCATGGGGAGGACCTTTAGTAGTTTGTAAGGGGCCAACTCACATCCATATACCCTTAATTCTGTGTAATTTTGGTACAAGTACCAATCTCCTATTCTTGCTTGGTTTGTCAACTGCATAATCCTTTTAATTTCTTCACTGATTCTGGGTTATGCAGTTCCATTGAGGAGGCTCATAGCTGGATGAACTTCTTCATTTAACTTGCTCATTGTAAACTGAAATCTGTCTGCCTGAAAAAAAAAAACAAACATATATACCAACACTGAAGAGTACTGAAACACTTCCTCTGTGATGAAATTTACAAATTTCTCATGGATAGCATCTGCCAGGAATTGACTGAAATTACATAGGACAAAAGGTTTTGAATCTGCTGATAAGATGTATAAAAAACATATTATAGCCTCATCAAGCCACTGATATGAATAATAGCCCAACAAATATGAAAGTACAGTGAAAACAAAGAAGGAACAAGGAGGGTTCTTGCTAGGTATTGGGGTCTGTTCAGTCATGCATATTTCCAAAGTTTTAGCTCTTTTGGTAAAATCTAGCCTCTGATACATTTCAGTGAGGATTTCATGGGAAAAAGGAGTGGTTCCTTCAATGATAGGAGCTTGCATCATCTGCATTATAGATTTAGCATCAATGGTAAACAATATGTCTCTTACTGGGGATATCACTGCCCTTTGCTATGGAT
The DNA here is from genome assembly GCA_000404065.3 of Pinus taeda. Lineage (NCBI taxonomy): Eukaryota > Viridiplantae > Streptophyta > Pinopsida > Pinales > Pinaceae > Pinus > Pinus taeda. Next base: position 44,967 of record APFE031393707.1, on the reverse strand, counting down.
TATAGCATGAGTGGAATTTTTTGATTGGTTCTGGGCAGCTATGGGTTTTGAGGAAAAATATAGAAAGGCAAATTGGAATCCTAGAGCCCTATGTCATCCATTTCATCAACAAATTTATCCTCCCACCAGCAATAAATATCAAAGAGATCAATTTTTGACAGTGTCTCATGTATTTTGAAGTCTCTTTCTGCCAGTGGAATGTGGTCCAAATCCACTGGTGGATGCACCATTGGATTGAAGACTTCTTGTTCTTTCCTCTTTGGTGGCATGGCTGTCTTCTACAAATTTTTAAACTTGGATTGTATTGAATTTGCAGGTGAACTGCAACAGAAAAGGAATGAAAAGAAGAGGGAAATCAGAGAGGGAAAAAGAAAGGGGATGAATAGAAAGTGGGATTCAAGAAGGGGGATGTCTGATAACAACAGAAAAATGAAGCTTTCTACAACTGTGTTGTTGTTTCAGCGTGTTTGCTACTTTTTTGTGTATCCCTGAACAACTCTTGTCTTTCACCTGTAAGTAAAGAGAACACATTAAAATTTTGTAATGGGTGGGTGATGGTGGATTTATAGTTTTTGGAGCATTCCTATTGGACAGACATGAAGTGGCATGGCCTTTTTGGCTAACGGTCCAACCAATTGAACTCACAAGGGTAAGGAGCAGGAATGAAGGTGATAGGTGGATGGGACAGGGTGGAGGGATGTGCAAACGGTCATGGCATAGGAGGTAGTTTAGTTGAATGTAGAAACCATTTTTCATGGGGCCCTTGGAGCAGTAAGTTGAATGAATGGGGAGGGGTGCGAAACTACAATAGTGTGACATGTAAGTGGTCTGAAACCACTGATTTCGGACACCCCCCGGCATTAACGTTCAGAGGGTGATGGGGGTGTGGCGGAGGCAGAAAACTATACGGGCCGTTGGATCGACTAGTGAGTGTATAGATTGGATGAGATGTGAGGGGTGGGTAATAGTTGATGTGAGGAGTACGTGTGTGGTGGGGTTGGAAAATAAAAGGGGGAGGCGGAGTATAGGAGTATAGGATAAATTTGGGAGTAATAATATGAGACCTCTAACTCCTTTTTTATTTCTTTTTTTTCCACATCAAGAAAAACACATGAATCATATAATAAAATATTAGAGGAATTTTGCATATCTTTTCCCTTTGTAATTCTTTTCAACCTACCTACCATTTATTTTTCTAATTTAACATTTTTTTCTTTTTGCATTTGCAGGGTGCATTTGGACTTGCAGACCCTTTTTCACATATTTTTAATTATAATTTCTAACCTACTCTCTCACTTATCTCTCCCATTGGTTCAGATTGAACAATTGAACTAATTTTATTTCTACCTAGCTATTGATTTGCAAGCTTAAATTGTTTGGCAAATGTTTATTTTCTACTCTATCAACAAAAATTGAAATTTGTTCAATCATGCTTAGATTGTATGAATTGAACAATATTTGGGGTTTTCTTATCTTTTCATTTCATTTTTTACTCTTTTGGTCTTTTTCTCTCTTTTTTTTAATACCCTCTTTTCTTTTCTTTCCTTATCTTTTTGTGAAATCAATTGAATATTGAATCTGTGAACAATATGAAATCTGCAAGATATGAGATACTCAATCACCTTGATATCCTATAAATTATAGGACCCTAACACGAGGGAAGAGAGAGAAACAAAAGAGGAGTTATATGCGCTGAAGCAACAATTCAAGGAAGAACATGAGCTGCATAAATGACAGAATGAGTTACAGTAGGAAAAAGTACAAAAGAGGGCGCAACATGCACAGATGGATGAAATTGCGCCTGTACAAGTTATAGATCCATCCCAGCAGCTAGCATGGAGCAGATAAGGTGAACAGTGTTGTTGATCACATGCGAGGGATGCAACAACATGCATGTCATTGTGTGTATGCATGTGATCCTACCCATTCGGCACACTCGTCGAGGTAAAGACAAAAAGCAAGTGCAACTTGTGCTGAACATGTATTTTGACAGGTTGATGTGCACGACCACCAACAAATGCTTGGAGATCACTGTGAACACTATGCATCAACATGTTGCCGGTCTGGTCTCACCCAGGATGACCATGTGCATGCTATCAGACGAGTTGGACAGAGAGGCCATATCAGTGTACCCAGATGCAATAGAGGCAAGAGTTCGCCTTCAGTAGAATGTCACCATTGAGCGCATGGACACCATCACGGATGACCAAGTTTGGTTAGTTTTCCACCATCGACCATCATAAGGATGTCAAAGAATTTATTTCACTACGACAGTCCAAGTGTCAATGATGTCTTGCATGGCCTGCTCAAGCCATTTTGTCTCACATGGGCACATGTGCATTGTAGTGTAATGTCTTGTCAAGTGGAAGTTCAAGTGTAGATATTTGAATGTAACAGTCATAGAGTAGATGAAGAGTCATGAGGGTAGATGAACTACCAGAAAGGGGAATGTCAAGGACCACCCCACCCTTTTCTATAAATAGTCTCTCATAACTCATTGTAGAGGCTTTTGGTGAGCAAAGCTTCCAATAGGACTATCTTAGAGAGAGCTTGGACAGTATTGTAACGAGCCTTGGTTTCTCCACAGTGCAGAGCTAGTATATCTCTTTGGAGAAGCATGCGGTTGTGGTTGTAACATTCCGCTGTCGGAACTAGTGGTTGGACATGGATATATTGTATCACTGGAACTTATACTTCTTAATATAACAAAGCCAACATGTTTCATGCATATGTTGTATTGTATTTCAACTATCTTGAGTACTCTAAATGATACATCTATCTGTTTGCTTACGCATGCATGTATAACTATTTCTATATATGTATGTATGAATCTTTCTGAAATGTGTTGATGTTTTAACCATCACTTTGGATTGCTAGATAACTTTCCTTCCATGTTGTGATGCATCTTTGTTCGTGTGTTCCCTTCTTAACTCCGTGTTATCACAGGTTTCCAAGGGGCGCACTCACTTCACTTTCTGTGTGTTAGGACCATTCATGCACCTTCCTTGACTTACCACATATCTCACACCCTTGCTACCAACAGGGACATCTTACTTGCCTCTGTGCGAAACCATGGTCAAGGCATTACCGTACGACCCAATGCTAGGACTCCTACACCAAACGGTCTAAGGTCTAATTGGCACTTCTTATCGGGGAGTTCCCCTAACATCTTGGCTAGTCCAACACTGTCAACATTTTGGCGCTACAAGGAGGGCCATATGACAAGCTAAGTCCTCACATCTGTATTGAATCTTTGCACATCTATGATGACCAACTACAGAGTTTCTCTTCCGGAGTGTATGTCTTATGGAAACAACTTCATTATCTCGGAAAAGCTCTCAGATAACTTGTCGCATAAAACATACGATGGTGGAGGCCACGTAGCCTTAGTTAGGCACACGGTCAACATTGTAGGCTCATGTGAAAGACATGGAATCTTTGAAGATTACTTGACCTGCACGTTGTTCATCTACATGCGTCGAGGGCACCCAATGCACTAGTGTGCCACATTGCCCAAAATATCTATCCATTCTCTTTCTCATCTGGTTGGAGATAGACCATGCTTTCAATCACTTCAACTGTAAAGCACTCAAGAAAGAAATTTTGAAATTACAAAAAGCACACGATGAATCCGTTGAACAGTTTCACACACGCTTTTGTAATCTTGCATACTGATTCCCCGAAGATGATATTGATTGGGAATTTCTCGATGGAACCCCGCTCAGCACACTTCGGTGATGGAGCTACGCAATCACAACTAGGCAGTTGTTGTCACAAGTGATTGTCTGCCTTCACCTCATCAAACAACTCCACCATCCCAGAGTGATGTGGGAGATTATGCACACACATCCGTTGAACTGTGTCATCTTCTCACCCCACCTGCTCTTGATATATGCACAGATTTGGCTTGCAAGCCTGTTGGTTGTCACATGGATTCGTTCCCTCAACCTGTCCCTACATTCTATTGATCCTCTAGATTGTACTGTCTTGTGTTCTTCCATTCCGAACTCCTCACCTGCTGTGAACGAGGATCAAGTTGTTGACGGAGTTGGTGTTGTGCAACCAACCTACACCATCATTCATGATGAGTGTGTGTGGGAATCTAAAGAACAACCCGCAGTTAAGGATGACTCCCTTCCAGCTGCGCCTCATCCGCTTTATCTTGACATCCCTTGTGATTCTTCCACTTCCTATTTCCCCCATGAAAACTCATTTCTGGATGTTTCTATTTCCAATCATTCATAGGACACGTCAGATGTCAGTCTGTCATTACATTGCGGAGATGACGCATCTTCCTTCAAAAATTTATCCAATCTGTCATTTGTCATTCCTGAAAACATAGAGGGTGAACACCTTTGCTTCTCATCTACCCCTCTGCACGATTAATCAAATCATGAGGAAGTCGACAAACATCCTAAATTTTCTGATCTTGGTTGTTGTGATCTCTCCACTTCTTCATCCAATCACGATGTTGATTCAATCATTGTTAATTTGTTTAAGACACTGGTCTACGAGGATCTATCTATCAACAAAGTCGAAACCCCCCAGACTGTCGAGGCACTTCAACCCGAGATGAGGGTTATGTGAGGCCCTTGTTGTCCTAAGGTTGATTTCACTCCTGATCAAGAAATTGTTGGAATACGTCAGGCTCCTCATCACTCTCTAATTTGTGTTGAATATCAACCAAACACCTAGATTTTTCTTCCTCCACTCAAACTACACAATCCCATCGCTCATGCAGTGGAGGAATCTTACTCAACAAGCACACTTGCATAACGTAAGTGGTCTACCTTTCTCACGTTTGCTTGCATGTCATGGTCAAGAGAATGCATACACTCGACATCTACACACAGTGTAGCACATCACCATGGCAAGTCCACAGAGTGCATGTCATGTGCTTTCACTCATTTTTGTTCCATGGATGCTTGTAAACTCGAAGTGTGTTTGTCTTCATTGTTATATCTTTCTTGTTTGCAGGTTCTCATAGCTATCTTGTTCGCAAACCATGCCTTCACCAACATGGGTCAACCAATGCGGAAATATAACTTCATGTGATCAGGCGGATGCACTGTTAGCTTAGGAGTAGTAGTGTTTGCTTTTGAGTTCTTTTCTTGCGTGCATATTTGCTTCTTTCCTTGTGTGTTTGTTTGCTTGTTATTGTCCCTAAGTTAGTTTCGCATGGACCGTGTGTGACTCTTGAAACAAGCTGGGTAAAGAACAAGAGGACTTGTACAACTATCAATATTTGGGTATCTGTTGTGCACTCCCTTATGTAAGAACTTGTTGTCTTCAGTTGATGATACATCAATGGAAAATATGTATTGTTCGAAATAAACCTTGGTGAAAATACAACGCTTGCACGCTAACTAGTAGAGAACTTGATGATACTATGGATTATGACAGGATGATGTATTTATTGTTGCTTGGTATGGGTTGACAATGTTGGTCAGTGAGTGTTTGATGAGCATGATATTTGTTTGACAATGCAAAGAGTTTTGGCTTGACATTTGACATGGTTGATGTGCAAAGAGTTTGATCTAGTTGTGGCTTGGCATTGACCGTAATTATTATTGAGATTTGGCTTGGTTGATTATAGAGAGGTTATTGGTTTATTGATATTTAGTTATTTAGATTGAGCATATTGTTGGGTGTAGGTCATGTTGTATCGTCATAGACAGTTCTAGGCAAGGGAATTGTGCTAGAGCATCTAATTAAGGGTTTTTAATTGAGTTGGATGACCAATGCATTATACCATTAACACTTGTATAATCTGAGTATTTATGAGAAGTTCAAGGGTTGATTTTCATTCATAACAACATAAAATCTTTGAATTGATTTCGAAAGTGGAAAGGTAGAAGATTTATAGCAATTAAACATTCAAATTTAATACTTAATTCACCAGATATAGTTGATGCATGCAAAATAATTCTACAACCAAACAATATATATTCAAAAATGACATAAGACAAATAAAGATGCTGAGGAACTAATTTAAATAGATTGTTCAATTAGCTAATCTCCATAAAGATGATAACTTTGCAGTAGGCCATCAGGGAAGTTAATGCTTAACCTAGCCTTACCCGAACTCTTATGTTACCTTGAATATACGATGAAAAACATAGATGAATATACCAAAAAAACTTGCATGAACATAAATGTTGTTAAGGTTGAAGTCAGAATCCTTTGATTATCTTCAAAATATTTCAGAAAAATACAATAATGTCTCTGGATTTTCACAAGGGTTCAACCCATCTTACTTCGAATTACAAAATATTTATAGTTCAAAAATAGCTAAATTTAATACAATCTTTTACAAAATAAAATCTTATCCAAAATGATTTGCATATATCAAACTAATATAATACAAAAATAGACTTTCTGAACTAATTTGCATAATCAACTCTATGCGTGGGTGTTGTTGGTAACTGCTACCTGAAAATATGTTTATGCTCTTTATGCTCTTTCTTTTGTTGTATTGACTCTGTCTGTGGTGTACTGCTGCCCTGAAATGTTGCATTTAGTTTTACTCCATCAGCTCGAGTAAATTGTCACATCTTTTATCACCTGGAATGGAGAATTTATTTACTTTTCTATATGCTTCGTCCACCTCTATGTACTTTTCAAAAGTTGCCCTAGTAATAAATAGATGTTGAATTTAACGCTGGATAAATAAATCATATTCTAGGCCTTCAATGAATGCTTTACCACTTATGATTCCTTTTACTTTAGAAAATTTTGATCTATTCGTTGCTATGTCATGTAATCTATGCTGGTAATTTTCTAGAGGAGTCAATTGGCCACTAGAATATCTTAGAGGTGGAATTTCCTTTTGCCGTAAGATATTAAATTTCCTGTGGAATTACTTTACCTACACTTCTAAGTTTTGACATTTATTTTCTAGTTGCAACATTAAATTTCTTTTAGTGAAAACTTTCTGACTTCTAGGACTATATCAGTCCTATCTTCAATTCTTAATTCCTCCAATTCGTCTTTGGTCTTTGGAATTCAACACTTTGATTATCACAGTTGCCTCTCGTGGCTTGTGATCCAAGTCTTCTTTAATCTCCGTTATGGTTGACTTTTCTCTTCTTACCAATTCTTCTTGTTCAAAAATAATCTCAATAGATGTGCAGATCTTTGTTATGGTTAAATTTATGTCAACCCATATCTTCTCCTTTACTTCATATAATGTTTGTGCTATTAGTGATTGATCTTCATACTTTTCAAGTTGTTTGGTTAGCTTGAAATTTTTCTATATTTCAAATATATATGCATTATCTGCTTTTATTTTATACTCCTCCATTTTCTGTAGTGTTGCTTTCAGCGTCTCAATTTACACATTCCTTAGGGATAAATCTCCCATGGCCTTTGATAATTTTTCTGTTGCTTCCTCATTGATTGTCTCTATCTGCACTGTAGATGTCCCTGCACTTGTCTGTTGTTCTTTTTCCGTCAGCACCAAGATCCACTCCTAACTTTATCACCAAATCTTCCAACCCTTTTATTCTAGTATCCTTGGCTAAGGAAGACATTCTTTCTAATTTAAGTTGTGAATGAATATTATTCAAGGAGGCTTCCAACTTAGAAGTTGCCATGGCTAAACTTGTTAGTGAGGAATAAATCATCTCACCTACCTGTTTGTGGAGATTAATTTGATCTATGGGGTGTATCTTCCTAGTATCAAAGGAAAACAAAGAAACCTTATAGTCATCTGCACTTTTAGGAACTAGTACTTTAGATTCTAGGAATGCCAACTGAAATTGCCCTCTATCAGGGTCTAGTGAAAATAATAGCCTATGTTGAGTGGTGGATGACTATTTCCAAAACTCAGTATAAGTAGTAGTTTTCAATGCCTTGTTCTTTCTTTTCATCTCTCTAAATCTAGCAAATATATTTTGTTGTCCTGGAGATAGAGAAACAAGAGAAGTAGGAGAATCAATAGCTATTTCTTTAGTTTGCTGGAATGAAAAAGTAGGCTCGCCTAATAAGACTACTGCAATTTTTTCTTCTAAATTTCTGCCTTCTGGTGACTCCTCTTCTATATCTATTGATTTTCTTCTTTTGAAAACTTTGAAACCAATTTCTTTAGGTGTTGAACTTGTAGGTGACACACTTTCTCTTGGCCTTTTCAATCCCTTTTCTTTCAATCTTGGAGTCTCCAATGCTATCTCACTGGTGGTATGCTCTTCAGTTTCTTATAGAGAGTTTTCTTCCCATTCTTCCCTATTTGCAAATTTTTGAATCTTTGGCTTCGCTATGTGAACATAAGGTGTTGACTTTTGCTCAAACCTTATCTTTGAAATCATTCCCAGGGGATCATAAGGCATCCTAAAACTGTGTATGAATTTCCTCTATTTGAGTAGAATGTCTACTTCCTTCTCTGCTGCTATGGTGTTAACAACAAATGGACCAATCTGTGCTTTTAATTTAAACCGAGCTTTCTGCTTCCTTAACACAAAATGTATTTCATCCATATTCATCCCCTGCCTTACGAATACTAAAGCAAAAATCCTCATAGGCAAGAAAATTGTCAATTTATAAGGAGGAAGTTCAAAGCCATAAACTCTAGTTTCTATGAAATTTTGGTAGAGATACTAGTCTCCAACCTTAGATTGTTCACTGAGATGTAAAATTCTTTTGATTTCTATGGAGACTTTGGGAACTGCATCACTACTCAAAATATATAATAACATATGAAAAAACTGATTAACAAAATCACTGAAAGAATACTCTATTTTTTTTCTAACCAGAGAAGTTCAGTGGATGACTGATTGTGGTCTTCCTTGAGAATCAAGCTTATGTAATGGAAATTTAAATCTCTCTGACTGACGATACAAAATAAATAAACTAGGACATATTGATGCTTGAAGGATCCTTCAACACTGAATGTTAGAAATTGCTCATGAATAACATTTAATAAAATTGACTAAAATTAAACAAAATTGAGGGCTTGCTTCCAGATGAAAACACTGATAGAAATCCTAGGATAACTTCATCTACCCACTGATCAGTTTAATACCCTAAGAGACAGTAAACCATGTAAATTACTTGCCTAGACATCTCTGGGAAAATTGCACAAGAAAATGGTGGATTAGTGCTAGGAAATTCTGAATTCTCAAGCAAAAAAGACAAGAAAATGTGGGCTTGTTGTTGAAAAGTAAGCTTCTGGTAAATTTCCATGAGGGAATCGATCGAAAAAGGATGAAGAGGGCCTTGGGGATTGAACTGCAATGCTTGACAAATAGATTCAGGGGTTATTAAAAACATAATTTCATTGTTTCTAGCCAATATTGCTCTGTGGATAGGTAAATAACGATTCTTGCACCAAGTGATGAATTCAGGGAAATGGTGGGTTTAGGCAAAACATAATTGGGCAACATTGACTCCCAAAAGAAAAATTCATCATTGACATCCTGAAATTTTTGGTATGCCCAATTATGGAGTTCGTAAAGATCGAATTCACATTGAGTTTCAACGATTTTGTACTATGTATCGACCAAGGGAAGTTCATCGAGGTTGATTACAGGGGGTAGGGTCATACTCTCTACAACCAATTTAGGTTTTCCCTTTTGACTAGCCGTTTCAAGAAATGATAAGAACAAAGGATAACTGAAGAAATTACCCCGTGAAAATGATGGTTGTTGGCACAATGGATTGTGTGTCTCGTCGTCTTCGATCTGTTAGAGGGCTTCGTGCATGAATGGCGAAAAGAATGGATAATGGAGTGGTATCAGAGATTAAATTTGGAACGGGTAATCTCAACGGTTTATTTCGAATTACCATTATTAGTACATTGAATCTAATGAATTGAATGTTTGCGGGGTGATTAATAATTCAACAGGAAATTGGCTAAATTTATCGGGAGATTTGGTGATAGTTATTTTGGGAGGGGAGGTAGCAACATGTCAAAATAGTGGGAGGGTTGGCGGGAAGGTCGGCAGCAGGCAGAAGCCGTTTTCCTAGGGGGGTGTAGGTGGTAAGCCCATGAAGCAATAATACATTAACAAATACAATCTTGGGTAGGAAGCAAATCCGCCCAAAGGATACATGTGATTGTTGTGGCGTCTATCGCATGCACCAATGGTCATCATTGAACGAAGATCCTTGCTATTGATGATTTAACTGGCTTGGCATCAAACTTGAGAGCATCTCCTGTAAATCATAGGCCACCACTCAAAGGTGCGCTGTTATGTATTTGGCTCAGAGGGAAATACGCCTTTTGCGGATTTGGCCTTATGGCTAGTCCATGACTACTACAACGACCAATCCGACCCACGGACATGGAAATTGCAAATTTCGTCCACACGTGATTTAAACTCTGTGAAATTCATTTGGCCCTTTGGACTGCATAGCATTGCAATTTCAGCTTCAATTCATCTCAATCGCCCATTGACAATCATGAGGCTTCATAAATGTCTAGCGGCTTAAGAATTCAAAGAGATGTGTGGTACTACAACCCCGGGGAGACTTGCGTGGACTTGTATTAAATCCCTTGGCCTTTAAGAAATTTGGTTGGGTTTGAAAACCAAATAAAAGAGAATTGAATTCAGCCCTTAATTTTTTAAATCATACGACGACCCCTTTTTTCAAGTAATAGTTCACTGCCCTTCAATTAAACATATTGGGCCAACTTTATAATATGGTGTACCCCTTTAAAAATTTGATAGACAAAATATATTTTTCTACACAAATGATGACTCTGGCAAATAGAAGATCTCAACACCTCCTCAAACAACCTACAATTAAAATCCTCATGCTAGCAGGAAAACCAACTTTGATAGCACTGTAATGTCCCGAATGGGATATTTTGCTAAATTTGCAGAAATCGTACTCAACCCAAATTTCACCATTAAATTATCATTCATTTAATAGAAGAGTGCCATGTAAAATAAAACAAACAGAGCAATACAATCCAATGACACAATGAACAGGAAAATTCTTAGCTTTTATTATAATGGATAAATTGAGTTACATGCATATACAACCAAAATAACTTAGACGAACGCTGACCTCCAAGATAATCTGTCGCATTGCACCGACCTCCAAAACTGAACTAAACTACCACTGCTAATATCTCCTGTGAATTCTAGATGAATTCACCAAGGGGAGATGGGTGCTTGCCCAATCTCACTAAATCACCGAAGGATTTCCGTCCTAGGGCTACCAAGGAAGTAGAGAACCGAGTTCCCAACCTCTCATACAGGAAGAAATGTCAAATCCAAGATGTCCTCTAATGGCCTCGTCCTCTTTTATAAATCTGATGGTCCCCTCTAGAACCTCCAATTCTATATTATTTTAATCATGGAGAACTTTTCCCTCTTTTATTTCAATTAAAATATTCTTTTTAATGTGAGAAAATGGTAAATTGGCCACCATGCCTCTTCAGGTCACTGAAAATCACTTCTAACCATCCTGTGTTGTAGATATTCTCGTTCTAGTTCAACGAGCTATTATAGTAAGGTTTTTTGCCAAGTAATCCTCCCGAAATGCCACCTTAAGTGTAATTAATTGATTTAAGCCCATTAATAACTGTCTTTTGAAAGTTGTCAAAAATGCCATGGAACAAAATGAAAATTGTGCGGATGATGGAATATACCAAGCGAATGCCATCAGACCTCATAAAAACTCCTCCAAACCCCTCCAAAAGCCCTTGGGCCACTAAGGACGGCAACCTGCACCTGTGGCCTGTCTGCCCCCAACTTTGAAAGTCCATCCTATCCATGCCATAAGGAACACCAGAAAAAGGAACATTATAGGTAACTAGATGACTCTGAAGACTAAGCTAGTGTGTGATGCACCCATTTGACCCAATGTTGTTAAAAGCGCGAGCAGGATTAAATCGACGTGGGGAACGAAGCGGAAAAAATCGGGAAAAAATCGTTTGGTACAAAAATATTCATTTTTTTCAATTTTTCATTATAAATTGCGCTGCCCCACCAGCCTGAGCTTTTTTTCAAAAAAGAGCGTTTTTTTCCCAAAAAAGCAGCAAAAAAAATTAGCCCACTTTTTTCTTATAAAAAACACGATTAAATCGGGCTAGAGAAAAACTCGAGATTTTTTTAAAAAAGCGCGACTTAATCGCGCTATTAACAACACTGGTTTGACCACAATTGGCCGAGGTAACTCGATGAATCTGCACACTAAACTAGAAGCACATCAAGTATCATTACAAAGGGCTATATTTCACTTCAAAAGTAAAGAAAGCATTTTAATGTCTTACTGATTCAAGCTTTGGACCTCTAATATGTCGAAAAATGTTGGGAAATACTTCCACAACTAAATTTACATTTTCAAAGTTCATATTCTCTACCATGACATACAAGTTCATACATAACCATAAGCATGCCATTATACATTGGACTAAAATGTAATAAATGAAAAATCATAAACACATATGTATTCAAGTCTCAATGAATACATTTTGGTGCTTTGACCCAAAATGTCAAGTCCAAAATGGTCAGGGCACTACAATTCCCAACTATCAGAAAACTGAGTACAAAAATAATCTGGCAATTTATGCCAAAGCTAGAGTTGATATATTTTGGAAGGATAAAGCCTCCTTGCCCTTTGGAGCTCATGCAAACCTTATGTCTATCTATCGAAACTCTAATGCATATCTGAAAGTAATATAGGTTTTGGTTTTCTTAGAAAACGTACTAGAATGTTGCTCAAATTGGGATAGAACTTCTTTAACTTTTTATTAGAGAGATGCAGCTTGAAATCTGGAATATCTTGTCAATATATTCACAATATTTACTCTTTGTTTTGGTCTCCATACAATAATTTGTGGTTGTGTCAATAAACTGCTAATGAGAAAAATGGAACAAATTAACTATTAATCATTAACATGCGGTTTTGGTTTGAATGGCAAAATTCTTAATTTTTTCCCCAACGTTCTTGAACCAATTTTCTTTCTATTTGTTCCAACTATTCCTGCTTGGACCTTCTTATCCCTCGTATTCTTCTTGGCAAAATCACTCACCTCAAATTGACCTCGTTCATACTCTCTTGTAGCCTGCAGAAAAAGATTTATTAGATTCCTTATCTTGGAAGAATAATCAAAGGTAATATTTTTCTATCAATTTTGTATATGTATTGTCAAAAGTTTATCGTCATGCATCTCTTCAATGCAAAAAATTTGCATTGTCTGAACAGAAAAACATGAAAAATGATCACTGTTTACCTTTAGAACAATCATTACTTTCAGTGAACTACTTAGCAGTGCTATCCGCGATTTCTTTCCAGATGTCAGATAGTCAGACATGGTAGGATCTACCCGCAAGAAAATATGAGGCCAAGACTTCCCATCGCTAACATTTGTTTTGTGCATCCTCCTTGCCTTTTAAGAGTAGAAGATCAAAATAAGAATATGAGCTCTCTCTTCATGCTTTAAGAAAGTGGAAAGTACTTAGACTCTTACTAGATCAGTATTTCTTCTATGAATTTGAAATCATATATTAAAATTATCCTTCACTTTATCTTAGCAATTTAATTGAAGAGAGTGACATGAGAGTCGAATGAACAAGAAAAAATGATTCATTTTAAGAGATTGATTTCAGGTTCACATGATCAATTCATTATATGTGTGAAGCAACCAGTAAAATCCAGATAGAGTGACTGTTACAAAGTTTCTGGGTCTGAACAGTTGTACAGTTATCAAATGACTAAAAGAGACAGTAATTCATGCCCAGGGAATGTCTTGACAACATAGCATATACCAAAATCTTAAAAGTGGGAAAATACCTGAGTCACATATGATTGACTAATAATTTGGAAGAGCTGGACCTCAAACAATTGGAAAGCTAGAAAAAGGGAGAGAATAAAAATGCAGATGGACTGTTTATACACAATCCAAATCATCTGAGAATAATGCCAATGATGCTGTAGATAAGGACTAGGTAAATTTGGCTTATCACAATATGTATGGATTGACCAGCAATGATAATTCTATTTGAAGTAACCTTTGAAATAATCAGACAAGCAGACTACTAAATGTTCATAGAATTTGAAACAATGGGAAAAAAAGATTTGCAGTAAATGAAATGAAATATTTACTAATTGTTGTTTAGCCACGGCGCATGCACATAACCCAAACTAGGCTCATGCACCAACACCAGTGCAGGAATAGGTGTTTCTATCCCACACCTGTGAGTGGGGTGACATACCCCAACCTCTTGCCTCATATCCACCCCACAGAATTTGGGGTGTCTCCTGTGACCAGGACACTCCCAATTTGTCATAGGGGTGTTAACTTTGTAAATTTTAGGCAGTTTCTCTTGTTACTATGCACAGTGACCCCATAATAGGAGGCGTACTTTGTAGGTTGTAACCATATGGGGAAACCTTGTAATAGGTTATTAAAAGGTTGGTTTGTATGGTTACAAAGAGAGATGCTTACAGGGAAACTTTTAGGGGCTAAATTTCACCCAAGGATTAATTTTCCGTTTATTTTTCGAAATTAAAATAAAATTTGCCAATTCTCATTTTTGTCTAATATGATTATGCCAAATTCAATAGGATAAAAGTATCTTAGATTAAAAATCACCAAAATTTTACAGAAACTACATAAAAACCTTAGAAATTTGAATATCTTTACCAAAATATTGCCACATATTTTATGGTTGGCACTATAAGAATTACTAAGATTTGCCATGGTTTCACCACTTTATTATAGGTATGGATCCTTGAAATTTTCACTGGGCACCTATGACTACAGGGTTCAACCGTGTAACTACTATTATAACCCTTGACTCCAACATGATATGACATTGAGAAAACAAATGCTTCCAAGTGACAGAGAGGTCATCAAGAGATCCATAACAGCAGTAGAAGATTTATTATCTAGATTCACAGGAAGCAACCCTCAATCAAAATCAATTGCCCAAATTTCACATGGGCAATGTGACTCTGGCACAATCAAAGCTTTGTATGATAAGCAACGTGATAAATTTCATGGTAGGCATCTGCCAGATCTACTAATATTTGATATACAGTTACTCTCACATGTAGTGAATTCCTCAACCAATGAAGTACTTACATCTTTATTCATTCAGTGACAAGAAATCAATTGAGATCTGAGAAGAAAGAAAATTTGGTTTACATTAGCACGTATGATATAAGCAACATGATAAATTTCATGGTAGGCATCTGCAAGAGCTACTAATATTTGATATACAGTTACTCTCACATGTAGTGAATTCCTCAACCAGAGAAGTACTTACATCTTTATTCATTCAGTGATGAGAAATCAATTGAGATCTGAGAAGAAAGAAAATTTGGTTTACATTAGCACCTATGATATGAGCACAATACCAATGATGTAAGAAGATACTCACAGAAGAAAGCACCAGAGAGAAAACGTGCAAGTATGAGAGGAGATCGTTGAAACGATACATAACGTACACTCATTTGCATTTACTATATATAGAATAAAAAATTGTGGGCAGAGTAAACAAGGTGGACCAAATCTCCAATAAAATACAATAAAATGGGTGAGTTATCAATTTAGACTAAGTCAACCATAAGACACAAAGATAAATAGAAAATAGAATACATGTTTAATAGTCTAATTCTCATAAATTCCTCCCAGCCGAGAGGAAATCACCCCAGGTTTCTATTGAAGATGGGGAAATGCTGCTCAAATGTTGATTGGGACAATGACTTTATTTCAGTGAGCAATGTTCGTTTGTGGCCTACCATGCAGGTGGTGATTTGACGATAGTATGTGGTGTGGAGATCAATAGGGTATATTTAAGAACAGGAAGCTAAAAATCTGGATTGTGACTTCCAATGTGGGAATGGAACAAATTCCTCCAAGTCATGTCATTACTGATTCGTACAACTACAACTGGCTGATGTTCCCACAAGAATGGCAAGCTATGATGGCAGGTACAACTTGAAGGCATTAGGACTTATGATGGTATAAGTAACATGCTGAATTGGCTTGGGCTTATGATGCAGATGATTTTTGAAACATTGCTTAAGAAGTTTTATCTTGCTCTTATAGGTGGGATGTGTTAATTTTTCTTAGGGCTATATTGTTCTTTGCCTTCATAATTGCATTTCTTCATTAATACATTGAATTCACCCTATAACATCATAGCATTACTCAGATTTACATCATTATCAAGCAACATATGCAACTATATAGAAAGAACAATATCATCGTCAATGTAGCAGAACATTGTCATGTCCCTTCTCAACTGAATTAGTCATGGGATGCAGCACACAATTTTGGCAGCAATTTTGGTTTAGGAGGACCCCACACACACAAACTTAGGAACTATAGGCAGTTCGAATTATTTTTGGCAGCTAGTGAAATGTAGGGGCCACCACATGCATAATTCGAATTTGGCCAAGGAAGATGTTGGAGGGAATTCGAGCTAGTGGAAGGAGGGGCCCACAAGAGGCTAAGGGGTCCCAAGGTGATAAAAGAGGATAGAGCTCTCATTTTCCAGCATTCTGAATATTTGACAAACAAACTCACTCTTGTACGCTCTGCTGCTTAGCGAGTCTACCGGCTGTTTAGCCACGAGTCTTTTGAAGGGAAGATTCAACCTCTACTTCGGGGGACTATCCATGCCCGCCCTAGGGAGGTCATTCCATAGAGATTGTAGGAGTTTCCAGTAGCAATTCACAGCTTAGCCATCCACGCAGAGGAAGGAGCTGCGTGTTTTCTGGGCAGACAGAAATACGCAGAGGTCAAATTAGCTCGCCAAGGGGCCACTAACTTGCTAGGAGTTTTCGGGAGCAAAGAAGATCGAGGACTGAGGGTATTTTATCAGTGTTTTGTAGCCAGCCAACCAGTCCATGCAGCAGTATACATTTCTGGGCAGAGAGACTACGCAGTGGCCTCCAACAACAAATTCGTGGGGTTCAATTGAGCAACCATCACGGCCAAGGACCATACGGGAAGCAAGGGATCAGATAGTATAGGGGAAAGGAGCATTTGAGGGGTGTTTCTAGGTGGATTTGCAT
Source organism: Pinus taeda (assembly GCA_000404065.3). Lineage (NCBI taxonomy): Eukaryota > Viridiplantae > Streptophyta > Pinopsida > Pinales > Pinaceae > Pinus > Pinus taeda. The sequence continues at coordinate 27,990 of APFE031393707.1, read as the reverse complement.
GTTGTTTCCTGCAAATCGAATTTGGCAGCAGTAGCCGGAGAGCAGCCCCCAAGAGGCCGACAATCCAAAGTCAAAATCAGAGAAATTCCCTTCTGGGTTTTTCTGGGTTTGTCCAAGGAGTCTAAGGTTGAAAGGGCAGAATTTTCTAGGCGCTTTTTGGGCACTTTCCAGCTAGCCGAAGTCAGCAGATCAGCAGTTTACTAGGACAACGCAGAGCATAGTAGAGCAGCAGCTAAGCAGCCAAATTTACAGCTATTTTACCACCTATGTTTAGTCCAGCTTCTGCTTGAGACAAGCCCAGGTGCACTACTCCATTTATATATTGTACTCATGCTCTCATATTTCACAATATATGGCTCAACAGTTCCAGTATTACAATGTCTCATGGCTGATTGTTAAATGTTTTTATTTTTCCACTATTGCACTATTTGTTTAATTGGATTATCACTTAAATTCTGGTTTAGGAACATTACAGTGGTATCAAAGTCTAATTCTTGGCTCAGTTGTGGGGTTGGGTTCCTATGAGAGGAGAAGACTGAAAGAACATCACTTACCAGAGGCAGAGGTACATGAGCAGAGAAAGGGAATTGGAAATCACACCAGACACGGAGGAAAGAGGGAAAACAGTGGCCGAAGAGGAGGAAATGACAGAGCCTAAGAGCAGGGAGGAGATGGCTTTCAATAACCTCTTGAGGGCTCTAAGTGACTTGGCCAAGGGACAGAAAGACATGCTGGAGTAGATCAAATCACAGAGCCGAGACAGAGCCACACCTAGAGGGTTTCTATGTGGGGAGACTTCCGAGGCTTCTCAGCGCTTCGATCATCCCTCACTAGCAGCGCAATGCCCTTCAATGAGTGCGCCCACTAGGGCCACACTACCCTCCTTCGTGCCAATAGCACAGATCGAACCAGCAAGGGAGGAAGACACTCCTCAGATGGGGGATTACATCAGAGAGTGGTAGGCGATGGGTGAAGATTTCAAAGAAGCCCTCTCCTTCAGAGATTACTGCAAGCTCAAGCAGAGTGAGAGGAACAAGGGGTACAAAGGATAGGGGATGCAAAACTATGAGTTGCAGAGAACCATAGGGAGGATGTACTTCCCTACATTTGATGGCACTAGCAAGTGCACACCCAGGGCTTGGGTTGAAAAGATGGACACATACTTTCAGCTCAACTAGAAGACAGAAAAGGAGGCCATTAAGATGGCAGTGCTGCACTTGGAGGGGGAAGCCCATGAATGGTAGCTTCACGGCCTAACCACCTTAGCATTTGAGGACTTCACCAGGAGGGTGGTGGACGGTTTGATCAGAGGGACCCGGAGGCATCCTTCAAGGAGTTGACTAGCATTACTTGGGAGCAGGAGCGAAAGCAGGGAGCGGGAGCGAAAATGGGTGCGGGAGTGACATTTTCAAAAGCTCCTGGTTTGGGAGCGAATCCCGGAGCGTTTTTTATAATTTTTTTATATTTTGATACATATATGTCAACAAAAACATGTAGAATGATGAATTAGATATAAAACAACATAAAAAAAACATAGATTGAACCAATGTTGCACGAAGCGGGGACTTTTTTGGAAGCGGGGATGCGGAAGCGTCATTTTCCAAAAATCTAGGAAGCGAAGCGTCTGCTATATATATTTATATTTTTTTGCATTTATACTCAAAACAAACATCCCAAATACCAAATTAGTTGTAGAAGACATGAAAACATGCATATTTTTGCATAAATCAAGATAGATATAACATCCATTGTACATTAATGATTAATTATTCGAACATCAACCATTTAGATGCATCAACCATCTAGAATCTAGATTCGTCTCCTCTTGTCTAGCCTTTGCCTCTACCTCGATTGTCTAGGGATATTAGTCAACATTGCCCAATTTTGATCAAACTCCCTAATTCAAGACTTAAAATATGGTAGAAAAAGCTTAACATGCTTGATCGATGATTTTGACTTGATTGAAAGGTAATTTTTTGCTAAGGGCGTGACAAAGGAGTTCAACAATTAACACCACCAACACTAGGGTAACTATAGGGCTTGGTGCTCTTGAATTAAATGCTAATCGCATACCTTCATACTTGATATAATCTAATGAAATGCCACAATCCCATTGATCCTGAATTCCTGAAACTGTTAAGTTTGCTTGAATTTTGAATAGGATAAGAAATTCTATTTTCTCCATATGAAGTCCAATGAGGCTGGAACCACTCTCAAACATCCTGAGTCATTTCATGGTAATGCTAAAAATTTAAGTAAAAGGATGAAAGTGAAAAATAAAGGAGAATGTCACTTTTACTTTAAGAATTTAACATTACCATGAGGGAGCATCTGCTATATTTATATTTTTTTTTTTATTTTTTTGCCTTCATTCCTCACCCTAACCCAAGGTGGACCCACCCCCAACAAGCAAATTCACCATAAAAAAAACGATTTTTTTAGGTCGTGCGGCGCTTTTTCGGAAGCATGTATGAAGCGTACGGGGAGCGTACGCTTCACCCTCCGAGGCACCACGCTTCGTATGGCTGAAGCGTCGTACGAAGTGCGCTTCGGAGGAAAGCTTTGGAAATTTCCAAGAAGCGTCCAAAACAAGCGGAAGCGCGCTTCCGGGGATGCTCCCTGTACGAATCCGCACGAGACGCACTTCGGGCCTTAGAGCCGGGGGGGGGGACTCTTCCTGCAACATTGGATTGAACCATATAACAACAATCATCTAGATTCTAGAAGTTATAATCTTCATCAACCACGTCCACAAGTTAGTAACATAGTAATATACAACATATTGAGCCTCACGATTCATCAATCTTAAAGTTTCAAGCTTTCAAAATTCAATATATAACATTTATCATGATTGATCACCAAAGTTATACTTGTAAGCTAAGTGTAACCATTACAACAAATAATATCTAACATGAAATGAAATGTTATAAAATGAAATGAAATCAGACAACTTTCAACTTTCAGGAAGCATCATATTCATAATTCATTACTAATGAGTTATAATTGCCAACTTCAAACTTAAATTGTCATATATTGTTTAAAAAAATATCATAATAAATATGAAAGAGTCAATAATTATAAAAACTACTAGAAACTAGAAAAGACAAGTAAATCTATTATCTATTGCTTATGCTTGGGCCCCTTGCCACCACGAGAAATGTTTAATTTTTTAGTCTTGTTGGAAAATCAAGATCTTTGTCATTAATATCACCCTCTAAGCATTAACATAAGACTTTCCATGTGACCCTCATGCATTTTAAATCTGTCCCAAGTGCAAGGATTTTATGTCCTATTTCCTGCCCTTTCTGCACATCCTTTGGTTGTTCTCTCTGAAAAATGGTATAGACACCCTTTGAGAAGGGTTTGTTGTTTGATGTTGTTGGTTATTAAGGGAGTTTAGGAAGGTTTGATCCATGTTTTACTAAATAATGACAAGTATATCAAGTTGTTTTTGACAACATAACAAAAATATGATTAAATCTCTTACCCACACCTTGACTTACACCTAACAGCCAAAAAATAGGCACACAAGATATACTACACTTTCCCTATCAATCAACAGTCAATACGTGGTTTTAGTAGCCATACATAACAAGCGTCTAACCCAACATTCTAACTTAAAACAACAAATACTCACCAAGGACTAGCAATATAAGGCTTATGGTAACAACCTACTATGAGCATACGCTTAATTCCAAGGTCAGAAAATTAACGCAGCCACTCAACCAGACATAGCATTCTCCTCATCATATCAAGAAAAATACAAAAGAATGTAAAATGGAACCTGTTGTTAAAGTAGCAATCGGAATGTGCCTTCAACCATAATAGTGGTTAGCATGAGTAGATAATGCGTCCAGCAGTAATGGCAGTCCCCACAAATCGAAAACCTGTCCGGTCAACACGCTCAATGTGCCACAGATAGTCCAGTCACGTCTAACAGAAAGTTACGGCCTCTTCAAAGCCCAAAATGACTCCCGGCCAGATGCGCTTGTCAGCACGCGCCCAGCTCCAAAATGGTGACGTTTGTGCACTGAAATCATTCACTGCTCCATCACACTAGACCAGTCAGATATGCTCTACGCACGGACATTTGAGCTCAATGATCAATATCTATGCTCCAATGCACAGGTAGACCTCCCATTTTGCATTAAGATTTGTACCTACAGGTGCCTACTCATGTTTAACCACAACTAATACAAGTTCTCATTCGGTCCAGTAACAAACACCCCTTGACTCGACTCGACTCCTGTTTAGCGATGAGAAACTTGATCTCGATGCCGCTTGGCTTTGTCAGCTGTCGAGGGGCTTGGCCAACTCCTGCTCAATTTAAGGCTCCGCGGCAATGAGATAGCAGACGGGATATTGCAACCCGATCAACACCTTTCTGATGGTCCCGTTGTCTCCCAAACCACCCATTATCTATTCCAACAACATGCATTGTTCAGTCAACAATCTAGGCTTGGACAGGGTCATGCTTTTACGTCCAGCAACTGAGTCCGGCCAGTTATAAGTCCCAATAATTAACACGCTCAACCAAGGAATAATCGTCTCTGTCGTGGCTAATGAAACTTCCGACAGAGGCTCTACCTCTCGACAAATATGGTTTCCTCCAATAACTTTGACTTGCGATGTTTAATTTATCACGACCTTTCACAGATAATATTGCATGGTCCCCACGACTCTTTACAAGGTCTATAATCGGTCCCCCTTTGATAAATATTTGGCTTTTATTAATACTTGCCCCTTTCAACAATTTGGACGATTTTTACAAAATGAAAGAGTCGGCCCCTAATACGTGACTCCACTTATACACCCGTATAGACAGATTGGAGCCTACCAGTTCCTCGATCCTTGATCGCACTCACCGCACGCACCTGGGCGTCAATGGTTACATACAAGAAGTGCGAATTTTACTTAATGCACCCAGAAACTCCAACAGTAATCGAGATGCGAACTACTAATCACATGGACGAGGATACAATCTACTCGTCGCTGATCTGTTCGGAAATCAATTCGATGACGTGCCTGAAATTGCACTAAAATGCGATACGGAACTATATCCTCACCAAAAGACCTTCAAAGCATATAATGGACCCCTTTCAGCGTTAAAATTGGCTTGACGGCACGACGGCACGGCACACTTAAGGTTTCGGCCCGTTTAGAACTAAAATTTGATAAGCAACTTTGCAAAATAATAATGGGTCCGTTTGAATGATGCGACCCTTTTAATCATTCGACAATTTAGCTTCTTATATGAAACTCAATCTTCGCCTTGCAAGAAATTTCTTTTGCAACATAATAATGACTCTGGAAAAATGAAAGAAACCCTGAAGCCCTTGAATTTGGCCTTTCAAGATAACCCATGCTGATACCACTGTAATGTCCCAAATCAGAAATTTTTGAAACAAGCACTTCATATAAAACTATCATGCATTTACCAAAAGATTGCAGTGTAAAACCCAAACCATAAATCTATAAATTGCATAAAACTTCATTAAAAATCAGAACACAAGCAACAATGAGAAATGCAGCAACCAAAATCCAGCTTTATTATATATAGATCAATGCTAATACAATCGTTGGGAATGACTTGGGAATGACCTTCCGGTCTCCAAACTGAAACAGAAAAACAATCACCATAGCTGTGGATTCTAAAGGAATCCACCAAGAGTGGATGTGTACTCACCCAATCTCTCTATATCACTCGAGGGTTTTTGTCTTGGGGCTACGAATAGAGTAGAGAACCGGGTTCTCAACCTCTCATACAAGAAACAATATCAAAACCAAGTTGTCCTCCAGTGGCCTCCTCCTCTTTTATAGATCTAATAGACCCCTCTAGAACTTTCTATTTTATTATTATTTTAATCATGGAGCACTTTCCTTCTTTTATTTAATTAAAATATTATTTTTAATGCGGGAAAAGGCTAAATTGGCCACCATGTCTCCTCAGGTCACTGAAACTCACATCCAAAAATCCGATCATGTAGATCTTCTCGTTCCGGTTCCAACGAGCTATTACATTGAGGTGTTCCATCAATTAATCTTCTCGGAATGCCGCCTCAAGCATTAAGTTATGCCCAATAATAATGTTGATTTTTGAAAATTGTTGGAATGCAACGGAACGAAAGGCAAACCGTGTTGATGATGGAATATGCCAAGCAAATGCCATAAAAATCCCATAAAAACTCTTCAAAACTCCATCGGGACCCCTGATGACATAAACCTGCTCCAATGACCTGGTCATCTCCTGCCCTGAAAATCCACCTTGGCTATACTATGAAGAAGAATAAAAATGGGTACATGACAATTCAAGAAATAAATTTATTAATATAAAAGCATTCATGGAAATTATATACCTATATACATACAAGGAAATCTGTTTGAATGTACATTTTAGAATACACCAAGAAAAAAAATACTTCCAAATACTCTTGAATGGATTTTTATATCTATTAGTTTCTATGAATTGCTGATATATATATTGTAAGCTTATCTTCATCTTTTAATCCGATTTCAAAGTGAAAACTTCTGAGCCAATAGAAATGGAAATAAGTGGATATCCATGAAGGTAATACGGGAACGGAAAAGGTAATTGGTCTCAATCAAATATCACCTTCAAATTCATATAGTTTGGAACCACATTTTGGGATGCTAGAAAGCTTATGGCTTATAAATGATTCGTCATCTTTAATAAATAAAACAGCTCCAGTCTACTATACTTAACTGAGATGATGGACTGTGCTAAATATTTGCATTTACAAAGCCCGAAAACTTATCTCTATTGGAAAAATATAAATGACTCAAGGACGTCGCCATCTTCGAACAACTAGAACTAATGGAGAAACCTTTTGATTCTATGCATTAAGTACAATTATCTTGGCTTGTACCTAACAAGTGAGTAACACACCTCCACAAGCATCAATAGCTCATAGACATAAGAAAAGCTGGCAAAATTACAAGCTTCAAAACAAGTGGCACCACAATCAAAACTTTGTTTAAAGCAATATCTTTGGGAAAAATGACAATATCCAAACAAACTACTGGCAGTGAACCAAGTTGCTTCAGTTTTTATAGACTCTTGAGTGTATGTTGGGACGGTCGGGGCGGTCGGTTTTCACGCCCCCCGACCGGTATCGAATCCTGCCGAGGCTGCGATGCAGCATATGAGACATATATTGCTTCTTCAAGGGGGTTCGCCCTCCCCTGAAAAAATATAATGCCTTCTAACACTAATCCTAGCTAATTTGAGTAAACAGTCATTAACCATAGACTTGGGTAGACAATTTGCTTTGAAATCTGTATTACCTACCAATACAAGATTCTCCAACACTTGATATTGGAATACATGATGCCCAAAATAATTTCAAAACAAAAGCTTTACATGTGCTGAATCACTCACAAGAAATCGACGAATTGCACGCTCAATCTTTGAAAAGGTTGTGTGAAGGGCTTCAACTCGTCCAGTGGCATGGCAACAAGAACATGGCTCACTAATCATATATGTTACACTTGGTCGAACCTGCATTGTCATCCAGGCATTCAAGAATTATACACAATTGATAGACCAACATATCCTAACTCTGGAAAAAAAAAGTTTTAGTAAGTGTCACAATTCAAATGAGAACAGTTGACAATTACTACAAAAAGTGTCCAGAATGAATTCCCATGAAAGACTGCTCCTATAAAATAAGACCTAAATTAACAACCACCTCCTGATAGATAAAAAGAGACAATAATCCAACCTATATATCATTTTGAAAGCTTGGAATATAACATATTATACATCAACATAATCATAGAAAAATTCAAATGTGATTTTCACTCTCAAATCTTCCCTAAGTATTGACTCTGTTCATTTCTCTCTATGGTTCCTTCTGGTTAGCTGTTATCTCTGTTACAAGATCAAGAATAAGAAAGGTCCTTACTAATGTTTGGAAACACATCTCGTGATCAAACCAAAGAAATAGCACCCAAGCTTGCAAGGCTGCAATAAATATCTTTAAGCTGCAAGGAGAACTGCTACTATATCCATTTACAGAATTTAAAGATTAGAAACTTATATTTTTATCTTTTATCTTTTTGTTGCATTTTTTGCATTTACTTGATGGATCTATCATTCGTGCATTCAATTTTATCCGATCATGAAATCCAACTTAGATAATAGGAGATAACGTCTAATTATGGAGTTTCCCATTTAATAGATTCCTCGGTACACATTAGATCTCCGGCCCTTATATTTGCATTTCCTAGCCTATTTTTGTGACCATAGAGAGGTTATGGTGAACCTCACTAAAACTAAGGTTATGACCATTAACACTTCTAAGAATACTAAATGTCAGACTTACACTTCTTCAAAGGGTGGGGAATGTGAGATCACTGCAACATATAATTAATTGTGGTAATTCATGATTATCCTAGACTTAACTCGAGACCTGTTTCCCAACCCTAACTCCGCAAAGGGTACACATCTTTTTCCATACTTGAGCATAAGTGTTTCCTTGTAAACTTTCTAGAAACTCCATCTAAGACACATCTTTTTGACACAATTACCAAACCAACTGTGCTATAGAGTTATGATATTTGGGGGCTTAGTATAATAGCAGATGATTGACCATGATTGGATGGAGTCCAATCTATCACGGTGCATTTTATGATCCAATGAAAATGCACTATTCTTTGGGTCATCACCCAAGATAAGTTCAACAGCCCATAGCCCTCACATCTTGGGAGTATATAGCCCCAGCCACTAGTGTAGCTAATATATTATGCTAGTTGATCTCCACTCCCTGAGCCAGTCATGTCCCCTCGCCTATTTGTCGAGGGCATATGTTTGAAGGTGGGCCATCCAATCCTAAAGGTATGTTTTTCATTGTGCAATCAATTGCTTATGCTTTGTTTTTTCCTTGGGCACATTGGGTATGGATTATTGGGTGACTTGCAAGAAAGAAGGGTTTTGAGTCTTTGACTATAGTCTTGTTCCCTCACCTTAAATGGGGGGTTAATCCTCATCCCTAGTCCTGTAGGATCTCGCCTATTGCCTTATAGCTTCAGGATGGGCACTACTTGGGAAACCCCAATTTTGGTAGCATGGTCTCGTTTTCCTGTTTCATATTTTTCACTCTCGTCCGCACATTACATGCCCTATTTCATTATCTTCCCTCTCTAGGTCCACATGACCACTGGGTCCACAATGCTCTAGTACTCCCCCTCCCCTTGTTCGCATGTCTGGGTCGGGCCTAGAAATGTTGCCCTAGAGGTTGATGCAGCTAGAAAAGGAAAGATAAAACCATATCATGGTCACATACAAAAGCAAATAATATCACAAAATGCAAAAGATGGTCGAGACATTATATTAGTGCATGGGCAAACACCAAACATGATCTCTACCCCTTCATTATGGCCATCACCCTAGTTCCTAGGGCCCCGTGAGTGCCCCCAACATCATTAAGGAACCCACGCACGTCCCAACCCCTGGTCGGTGATGAATTGCCCCACCTTAAGGGGGTAATAACTGCTTATATCATACACAACATGCTCTCATCTCTTGGAGCCTCAAGTAGTATTAATAAAAAAAAATCAAGAAAAGGAAAAAGGAAAATGAAGAAGGGTGGAAAAACAAAGGTTGAGGTAACTCATGTACCAAGATTATTCCCTCCTACATCTATACACCCAAATGTGTGGACATCCCTCATCATTACCACCCTTGAATCCATGGCATTTGGCCTTGAGACCCCTATGTCCCAATCCACCTAATCATCATTAGATGACCCCTATCACTCGAAGAATGTACCTTGCACATATCTTTCCCTTTAGTGGCAGGGAACACCTAATAAGATGTTTATTAGCTACTCCTATCTAGGGAGGTAAAACTATCACATACTCAATGCCCCAAATTTGGAAGGGAAGCCCATTATGAAGAGTAATTGTGCCCTTGATTAACAAGCTTGGTTCATTTAGATGCACTAATGAATTATTGTACCTGATGGTAAGGAGACGTTTCTATGCAATTGGCAGATGGTTTCATCATGGGTTGGGCAACTTAATTGGGGCCCAATCCCACCAGAGGATCATATTAACACTTGTAGGGGATGCGTTGAGAGCCATGGGACTCCATCATGTGATAGGGCATTATTTCATTTGATGGGCACCCTCAGCACCTTTAGCAGCTTGTTCATTGCCCCACATTATTCGTGAGACAATGCACTTGGACTATCATTTCCCCAACAAGCTTAGTAGTGTACACGTGGTTTGGCAGTTGATCCAAGGCCCAGAGGAAATTTGTCTCACCCTTGAGACATGGGAGGGCAAGTACCATCATCAGTGCCCTCATTTGGAGCAGTCTACAGGCTTATCTTCCACCAGGATACCCATGGGACCAATATTTGTGCCCCAGAGCCACTTTGTAGCACCACATGATGACTTACATGCACATTAAGGGGCCATCCCCTTGTGCATCATTTATGGATCCCTCTCTTGTTAAATTTTCTTAGGGCTATATTGTTCCTTGCTTTAAATAATTGCAATTTCAACCTTTTCATTATTTTCTATTATGTAAAAAATTAGTTAATTTTAGGTTATTATTTAATTTTAATTTTAATTAGACGAAAGGGCACGATCATAAGATCATGCCCTTTCCCAAAGGGTGCCCATGGCGGTATATAAGCTAAGCAACCCATTGTAAACAATCATCATCTATCTATTCGTCATTTTTTAATAAGATATTTTATTCATATATATTCTGCGTATCAAAATTTTCCGCTTCATTTGGTATCAGAGCCACGTTTGGCTAATCACCAGGGCTTTGGCTAACAACCTATCATCAACCTTGTTGCTGTCATAATTGAAGCGTTTCACTATATATTGGGAGATTCTCCATTTTTTTAGGTCCTTGGCCATTTGCTACTAATTAAAAAAAATAATAAAGAATAAAGAATAAAGAAGAAGGGTATATATAAAAAAAAAAAAGAGGAAAGGAAATAATATATTCTGAACAAACAAAAAAAAAGTGAAAAATATATATATATATATATAAAAGGTTTTACATTATTGATAAAAAGTGCATAATAAAGATAAGCGGGAATCTTTTCAAGTATATTTAAGAATTTTTACATGGAGAAGCTCTTACGTGAAAGGTGAAAGGTAAATATTACATTTACAGGAGGTTTTAAAAAACTACCCATGGTAATAGCCCATGGTATTTTAAAAGTGAAAGATACTTTGATAACATTGGAGAAAAAAAGTGTGATCTAAATAATTTTAATCGTTCAAATCTAAAGATTGTGACGGTATCAAGAGTCACGTCTCATCCAAATTTTCTGAGAAAAAGAAATATTATTATAATTAATAAAAGGGATACTATATCAAGCCTTATATAGTTAATATAAAGGAAAAAGCGG
>APFE031393696.1:0-11406 GCA_000404065.3 Pinus taeda | reverse complement strand
AGTGTCCATGTTTGTTTGGATGCTGCTTGACAAATAAGAAAGGTAGTACCTGAGGAAGGAAGATTTTGAGGAATGCAGGGCAGCAGGGTAGGTCTACAGCAATTGGAATACTGTTTGGCTCTTTGAGAAAGCAGTTTTACAGTGTTTAGTAGACCTCTCTTGATAATTGAAAGCAGGTTATGGATTCCGGTTCACGACTGCGCGAACGGGGAGAGGGATTTTACTGAAAATTTAGTCTGTAACGGCTCTGCTGGTGAAATTCGACCATCAATTCTTCAAGAGGGAGCTGGGTATGCGTCGTTTTATGGTGAATTTTTAAGCTTCTTCTGTGTTCAGGTGTATTTTAGAATTTACAGAGAAAAAACCAGGTTTGCAGGGAGGTTTTACAGACAAATACCTATTTAATGGATTGCTTGGGTCGGAACGGAAGTTGGGTACACGCTCTGAAGCTCTGTGGTTGGTCTTGACTCGGTTGGCGAATTCTTTGTCGTAATGCGCATGCAGAGAGTGCAGAAGTGTTTTTATAAAAAAAACACAAAAAACACGTAAATTTGGCAAAATATGGCTTTTTTGGCTTATTGGCGTGCTTTTTTAAATGACGTCAGCATGTGGGTCCGGGTTGGATGACATCAGCAGGACGTCATCAGGTGACGTGGTGGCCTAAGACCGGTCCACGGGGGCGATGAGGTGGCGGCCAGGTGGACGAATGGTGGACAGGGCGCGCGGTCGTGGCGCTGACATAAGCGATAGAAGGGATGGTGACTCAGGCGGACAGATGGCATCATATCAGGCCCCCTCCTATACGACAATGAATCTGTCAGAGGGGGCTCTGATGGAACATGGGGGCGACGCGTGGATTCGTGTGACATCATCGTCTGACAGATATCGGACGATATCTGTCGGACGTCGGGGCCCCTCCGAAATCCACGACAACCGTCGATCTGGAAAGGCTTGATCGGACGGATATCGGGCCAGCAAGCTGCACGGAAGATATGGTCAACGGGCGGCTTAAAATAATATTATTTATTGGTAATTGCGCCTGGCGGGACCCTTCGGGTTTTCAACCAATTTCAATAGTTTTTCAATGTTTCTTTTGTAAAATCAAATATACCCGTCAACTTTAGAAAAAGGCGAAAATAAAGGTTTTTCATGAAATTTTTCGCATAAACCATATGAAGGGCAAAACTTAGGATGGGCGGGTTTAATAAAATTTCATAAAAATGCGCATAATGGCTCCCGACCTTAGGATAGGGCGGGGAAAGTGGATTTCATCATTTTTTGCCTTTTAGTGGGTATAAGGGTGCAAAAAAGGGTTATTTCAAGGGTTTTTAGGCAAAATGGAGAGTTGGCTATGTAGATAGGCTTTGATGGAGAAAAGGGGTTAGGCTTGGGTTCTTGAACTTAACCAGGTGTTAATCCAATGCCCTAGTAGTGAAAACATATGGCTATAATGCCAAGGAGGGGATATTTATACATTGTTTAGGGTTTATACACCGTGGTGTTATAATAGTAGGGAAAGTGAAGCATAGGGAGCTAGATAATAGAGTTAGAGGTTAATATGGGGGGAGAAGGGTGAATGAGGAGTAATACTACTAAGTTTTCTTGGAAACAACTTAGTTTAAAGAGTAGATCAAAATGAAAAGAACTTTACACAAGAAATGTGGCTTCTAAAGGCCATAAGAACCAACATAAAAACTTGAGTCTCTCTCATGAACACAACTTGTGAAGGGATGTTAGCAATGAGGGGTAAACAGAGGAAAAAAGGGAAGTTAGACATGCTCCACTGTGTTATTTTCCTTGTTTCTGGTTTGCAAATTTCAGCTTGGAAGGAACACCACTTCTGCAACCCCATCTACCTACCCAACTATTTTGCCTAGCATTTTTTTTTTCTTCTTGGAGGGTGCATTTGGACTTGCAGACCCTTGATGAGCCTTTTCTTTTCCCTTGGATTTTTTGCTTTGATTTTCTATCTAGCACTACCCTTATTTCTTCCAAGGCCCCAGATTAAGCAGTTGGGAACCTTAGTTTTCTCTGCCTAACTACTGATCTTCCAAGATTAAACAGTTTGGACAGATTTCTTTCTCTATTCTACAACAAAAATTGAAAATATGGCATGATCTAGGTTAGACTGTTGGGTCATCCATCAAAAATTTAATAGGCATGAAGGCATGTACACACCTTGTCTTTCCTTGCAAATATGGAACCTTTGTAGCAGCAAAGTAGAGCATATTTGGCACTTGAATTTTCCAATCATGAAATATGAAACCTATTGGTATAGGTATCCAACAGCTACAATGTGATATTAAGCAAAGGAAAGGATTTATTGAGACACGTTGCCATGGGACAAGTGAAGAAAATCAGGGTTTGAGTGAAGAACCTCTACAAATTAGATGTGGAAGATTATGCATCATTAAGCACAAAAGCAGAGAAGGTGTAGAGCCAAGATGTCGATGAATTATGGCATAGAAGACTTAGCCATTTGCATCATGGCTCTTTGAAGATCATGCAACATATTTCTACAGGCCTCCCCAATAGAGAACTAGAGCAACGAGATACATGCAAAGGGTGTATGGTGGGGAAGTACAAAAAATCCACCTTCAATGATCGGGACAACAAGGCACATGCAACCCTTGAAATGATACATTCTAATGTGTATGGAGCTTTCTCGACAACCTCCACTGCCAAGCATAGGTATTATGTTATATTTGTAGATGATTTCTCATGGAAGTGTTGGATCTATTTCATGTAGAAGAAAGACTATACAGTATCCAAATTTGTTGAATATAAAGCACTTGTTGTGAAAAAAATTGGAAAGAAAGTGAAGGCTCTCAGGAGTGATAACAAAGGTGAGTATATGTCCAATAAGTTTAAAAATTTATATGTAAAGGAAGGCATTCGACGAGAGTTAAAATAACCCCATAACCCGCAACATAATGGGGTGGCTAAGAGGAAGAACAAAAGTATTGTGGGAAAAACAAGGGCGATGTTAAATGCCCAAGGCCTACCAATGCACTTGTGGGATAAAGCATGCAACATAATGGTCTATTTGCAGAACACGAGTCCTCACGGGATTATTGGGATGAGTACACCAGAGGAAGCCTTTTCAAAGAAGAAACAAGATGTGTCACACTTCGGGATCTTTGGATCACCAGTTTGCCTCAAGTAGATGTAGAGTAGCCACAAGTAGAGGAGAAGAGAGTGGAGACATCCACTCAAGTATAGACATCCAAAGAAGGAAGGAAGTGAACTAGGGAAGCTGACAATGTATTTCATGATGCTAGAGAGAATGTCCAAGCACCCACATCACAACAAAGATAGAGGAGGTCACTGGATTGATACACTAGCTACATGGCTCTTATGAGTGAGCTTATAGATACTGAGCCATCCTCATTCGAGGAAGATGTAGAGAAACCAGTATGGGTTGATGTTATGGTAGAGAAATATGATTCCATCGTCAGAAACAATGTTTGGGAAGTGGTTCGAAGACTAGCAGAAAAATTAGAGGTTGGTTCGAGATTGCTTTACAAGGTAAAGCTTGCAGCAAATAGAAGCATAGAGAAACAGAAGGTAAGATTTGTGGATAGGGGGTTCTCTTAGGTTGAGGGAATTAACTATGAGGAGACCTTTGCTCCAGTAGCAAGGAACTCATTGATCAGGTCAATTCTAGCACTGTTAATGCAAATGGAGTGGAAGATCCACTAAATGGATGTGAAGACAACATTCCTCAATAGAGTTATTGAGGAGGAGGTTTATATTGAGCATCCAGAGGGGTTTGAGACCTTTAGTAGAGTCTCACATGTGTGAAAACTCAAGTGAACATTGTATGGACTCAAGAAAGAACCTTGTGCTCGATACACCATGATCGAAAACTATCTCACTAGGTTGGGCTTCACCAAAAGTGAAGTAGATGCAAACCTTTATCACATTATGGTCGAAGGTAAATTATTGATTAATGTGTTATATGTCCATGATTTTTAACCAGTGATGAGAAGTTGATCAATTCTTGCAAAGAGGATTTTGCAAGCAAATTCGAGATGAAGAACATGGGACTCATGCATTACTTTCTTAGTTTGGAAGTATGGCAAGGAGACGGGGAATGGTTTTCCTCTCAAGGAAAGTATACCAATGAGATACTGAAGAAGTTCCACATGGATAAGAGCAAACCCATGGATACTCCTCTAGCAGGAAACTAGAGGAAAGAGGATGCTACTTTAGGTGAAGTAGTTGAGGCTACCATTTATAGGAAGATGGTGGGTTCACTTATGTATTTGGTGAACACACGACCAGAAATGTGTTATGCAGTTAACCAACTTAGTCAAGCAATAGTTAAGCCAACCAAATTGTATTGGAAGGCAACAATGCATGTGTTGATATACCTTAAAGGCACTACCCATTTTGGTCTTTGGTACAAAAAAATAGAGGGAGTGAGGCTGCAAGGCTTCACAGATGTAGATTGGGCGGGGAGTCCATCAAAGAGGAAGTACACATTACGGGGTTTTTTAGTGTTGGGTCAGCACCATTTTCTTGGTAGAATAGGAAGCAGAGGTCTATGGAACTCAGCTCAGTATAAGCACAGTACATGGCTGCAAGTCAAGCAACATGTGAGGAAATCTAGATGAGAAATATTCTTGTTGGGTTATTTGGTCAAATGAGGGATCCCGCTGTAATTTAATGTGATAATCATAGTTGTATCAAAATCTCTGAAAATCCTATATTTCATGATCAATCCAAGAATATTGATATCTGGCATCAACATCTATGGGATCGTGTTCAAAGGAAGATTATGTTGTTGCAGTACATTTTGATAGAGGAATAAGATGCATATATTTTGAAAAAGGTTTTGTTAGGAGGAAAATTCGAGTTCCACAAGTGCAAGATAGGGGTTGTTTATAATAATTTTATTGCTAAGAGGGAGTGTTGAAAATGCAACAAGAAAATTTAGTTTTGACTTTTCCTTGGTCAAACTAAATTAAAATTTCTATTTCTATTTTAGTAGAATACTTGGAGGGAGTTAATTGAGGCGACATGACACTTGTCATTCAGTTAAATCATTAAATTATAGTTGGGGAAGCTTGATTTCAATTCTACATGATTGATTGCTAATTTGTAGAAATATATTTATTTAATTTGAGTTATTGTTAGTTTAACTAGTTCTAACTGTCAGAAGAACTAGTGTAGGTCAAGTTTTAGAAGTGGAACTTCAACCACACTTGGTGATCAATCGGTTAACTAATTAATTAGCCCAAAAGAATTGTTGAATGTAGAGAATTCGAGACACCCAGTTGATATGGAGATTCTAAGGCAGTGTACTATCCGTTGTAGCATATTCCCATGTGTACAGGTGGTGCATGTTGGCTCTAAAATGTGGATGCAAATTAGAGTTTAATTTAATGTCAAATCGGGAAGGTAAACTTAGAAGTGCCTATCTAAAATATATAGATCTAGAAAGATTTCTAATTTGTTGGAGATATTATGGTTCCCTTACAAGAACACATGGATTTTAAGATTTCTTCCAACAATTAGAATATCTCACAAGAAATTAAAAGTTGAAATGAAATAAAACAAACAAACTAGAGAGATTCCTAATTTGTCAGAGATCTTATGGTTCCCTTAAAAGAACACATGTATTTTAAGGTTTCTTCCAACAATTAGAATATCTAACAAGAACTTTAAAAGCTGAAATGAAATAAAAACATAAATTAAATTATACCTAAAATAAGCATGCAAGTGAGGCCATGGGGGCCCTCCATAACTCCACAAGCATACCACTTCAAATGGAACTCAAATGTAGAAGCAACAAAATCCAAGTATGAGTCTTTATTTCAAAATCTCCATCATAATGTACAAACCAACTTTCTTAAGATTACAAATGAAGATTCTAAAATTCTAAGATTACAAATGAAGGAGATTGTACTCCTATTTATACAATGGAATGGGATAACAAACTCATAATTATGATCCACTAATCTCTCTTTTAGTTACATACATATCTCAACCATTTAAACACATAACCCCCTTTTGTCCTTGATCCTCTCCACGAGATCATCATCTTCTCCATGAGGTTTATCTTCTCATATTCGAATTTTATCCTTCAAGGCCACATAAAGGTGTCTTGGAAGCTTCCTTAGAACCTACACATGTCACAAAAACAACCCACTTTCCATATATAAAGTAAAATATATTATTTTATAATATTTAATCAAGAATTTCTCTTAAAAATGCTTGAAAATAAATAATACTTGCAAGATATAGATGAGACCCATTAATGGTGAATAATAGGGAAAATGGAATGACAAGGTGGTGAATAGTGAGCGATATAATGGAAGCATAGGTGAAAAGTGTATGGTAATGTATGACAATTTTGAAGCCCAACATACTCCCCAACTGAAGCTCTTGCATGTCCTCATGCAAGCTACTACAATGACTTATTTGATTTATTTCTTAGATGAGCTTCCTTTTACAAGATGTTTGCTTCTTGTGTAACAAACATCTTTCAATCATGGACTTCCTTTTAACTTTGCACATCTTTGGAGAACTTTTATTTGTTTTGCAAAGCATTTGCATCTCTTAATGATTGGTTCTTGTGTTTACAATCATTATTAACTCTGTTGAGATCTCTTTTTAATGATTGGTTCTTGTGTTTACAATCATTATTAACTTTGTTGAGATCTCTTTTTAATGATTGGTTCTTATGTTTACAATCATTATTTGCTTTGTTGAGATCAATCATTTTAAGAAGTCATTTAATATGCTCATCATTTTGTAGTAGTTTTTATTGTGGGAAGACTATGTGGGTTAAGATGTAATATGAATGAGGAAAAAAATGAAGGGTGAAATTCCCCCCTCCCCAACTGATGGATTTTGGCAATTTTTAATGGGAAAGGGAATAGTGAAATAGTGGAATATTTTCCAAATATCATCATTTTAGCATCTAAAAAGAATTTCAAGATTAAAGGTTAGAAAACATCATACCTTACTTACCTACAGAAGTGGACGAATCATGCATGTGCAGATGCTCTAATTCTAATTTGAAGCTTCTTCTGTTGTGGATGAAAGATGGATCTAAGGAGTCTGCTGAACATGGCTGAAAGTCGTATCTGCTCTTGGATCCTCTGCTGCTGGATGATGAAGCTGATGAGTCTGTTGAATATGGCTGAAAATCTATAAGGCTTGGAAGGTATACAAAATATATAAGTTACATTTTCCTCCCCCCAACCTTATTTATTGACTTGTCCTCGAGTCATAATAAACTAAAAAGCAATGAAAGGAAATCTGCTTCATCTGCTACAAAACATAGGTCTTCAAGTCTTCAACGCTAGATGGCACAAATCTTACTATGTGAATAAATGTGTCGGTGTCGAACATAGCAAGAAGTTGTTGACTTAGTGCCCATTAATGAATTCCCCTAGCCAACACAAGAGCTCCCACCATTGATTCCAATGGGAGTCAGGATGCCTAACACATCTTTGTAGGTACGAATAAATTTGTCGTGGTCAAGTCACCTACAAGATCCAACGAACAAGGGATATTAATGTACTCCCATTGTTCATTGGCAAGAGTACTTGCCATTAAGGCATGCAAGCCTCTAGGTGTTTTTACAAGGATAATTTGACTCTAAGACTTTGACTCAATGGTATCCATAGAAGCAGGATGTTATTTGCGGAAATGATGGGGAATGATAATGACATGGAAAATAAAAATATGCGTGTAAAGAATGGATGTAAGGAAATGCATGGTGTATGAATAGATACTCTTGCTGTGAAAAATGGACATGGAAATGGTATGCTTTATGGATTGACAATTGGTGGAAAATATTTTTGCAAAATGGGAGTTGCAAAGTAATGGTTGTGGACATGGATTTGTTTTTAGAATTTTTCATGAATTTAGTCATTTGAAGACCAATTGTGCACACAATGTAATCTCCTTAATGAATACTTGATCATCCTATAACCTGTAAAAAACTTGGTACAAAGAAAACATAAGTGTGCTCTAGAAGAAATGGCCAATTCCTTCATGATTCTTACGCAAAAATTTTATACCAGATAAAACATATTAAGGACAATCAAAGTGTTGAAATTGACTTAATCATGATATTAAAATCAATCCCTTCTTAAAATAACCATGAAAAGTAATACTCCCTATTGGTGTCAGATGAAATATGCTCGGCAAAAGGATTGGCATTAGAAAGATCTGTTGTATTCTGCATATTAGTATGTCATATAAAAGTATTCAACAGAAAACAATTATAATTTTAATGCCAACATGAAGCTATCGAAACAATATAATCATCATCTATAGAATCCTCCAAATGTTTGTTAAATCGATCCTCAAAATTTGTTTCCAAGTGTTCCATTATTTATTTTCAAACCTGCGTGAATTTTGTGAAAAGTGTTTTTTTTTTTTTTTTGTTTCTTCTTCCCTCGTACCAACTGTTGCAACTTCATCCAGTTCCATTATTCTACCAAATTTTTATTTGATTCCAATATGCCAATATTCAATTCTTAAATCCTTCAACACAACAAAATTTTTTATTTCTTTTATTTATTGTTTTATTAATTTTTTTTTTTTTATTTTATTTTTTATTTTTTTGAACTTATTAACAAACATATATAGAAAAAGGAACAAATACCAACTAAACAAATCATCACAAAAAATTTACAACTATATTAATATAATTATAACATATTAAATAATTAATATATTAATATATAATACAATTGTCTAATATATATTACAAATTAAACATAACTAATATCATAAATCAAAACAAACAAAATCAAAACATTAAAAAATCATACTAACTATATACAATACAAATCAAATATTTAACTGAAAAAAATATATAAATAAAACAAATGAAATAAAACCATAATATAATATATAGCAGTAAATACAAAACAAATTGAAACTAAAAATGGAAAATAAATCCAAACAAAACGTAACCCAAAACTATGGATGAAAACTATGAAAAGCTTAGACTAGCCTTTCGAACGGTTAATACAAAAAAAGTTGGGTTGCAGATGAGTCAAAATCTACGTGGCAGGATAATGCATATCTTAGTGATACGTGCCTTGCAGAATTTGCTGAGCAAAAAGCGCATGTGGCAAGTCACGGAACAGATAGTGATGAAAGTGAAGGCGAGGAAACGCAGATTGAAGCTCAAAATGGCACAGATAAAAAGGAGAATAGTCTGTCTGTAGAGGAGGCAGAAGAATTTCACTGGACCAAGGATGATGTATTGCGAGAAATTATCTTGAAGGTTCGGGCTAATGAAGAAGTTGGAAAGGAACCATTCGACGGTCTGACCTCCGAGGAAGAAGGTATTTTCTTTAAAAGAATTGAAGATAGAATAGAATGAGAAGGGGAAAGGTGAATAAATGGATTAGCGAGAGAGTTGGACATTAGCACACCAGACAGGCAATCATAGACGTTCTGAGGTTTTAAAAGTCTAAGAATCTCAGGTGCAGGTCTACAACTCTTGATGTCTGTTGTGGCATCCAACATGTATAATTCTTTGATTTTTGGGATATACGAAACCCTTGAATTTTTTTGAATGGCTTGTGACTTTTTGATAGAGTCAACTTTTCCGTTTAGTCTGCGACTAAGTAGGACTGAATCTTCTCACTAGCATTGCCTTTTCCCTTTTTTATGGTTGGCTCCAGTAATTGTGCGATACCAGTTTTCTAGAAGTAAAACTCAGTCCACTGCATCGTTATTGGAAGGAGTCCTTTTTGCTTCTTCGGCATTGCGATCAGTAAAGGTAATGTTGATATCCAAGTTCATGTTGATGAGGCTGTCATTAGAAAATGTAACAGGTTTGAAATAGAAAGATGGCGTTCTTTTCTGATGGCGTTCTCCAGCTAGCAACCCTGTTTTATACAATTATAACATTACTAATTGCAAGTGCTGGTCTGGTTTTTGCAAATATAAATCTGGCATATGACACAGAGGACTTTCTTGAGTGGAACAAACTCAAAAAAAAAAAACAAAAGTTGGATCCCATAGTACGTGCATCCTTCATGGTTGTGGTGATTGAAACCATGATTTCTGAAGGTATAAAAGTTCAAATTTGAAAGCACAGTACATAATTTGACTGGTTGGGCTTTACACAGCTGCAAAGATATGATACTTGAGACGCACAAAGCAAATGGAAATCAGCCTATCCACCTGATAGAGCCTTGAAAAGACAAATGTACAAAACCGTTTTTATTCACGCAGTTACCAAAATAGGGTTCTGAAGAACTATGATTTCCGCTTAAACCGTTAGGAATTTAAGAAAATGATTTCTGGGTTATGTAATTCATTCTATTATGAAAAAAACCTATTTGCCCTGGTTTGATCACAAACTTCCTTTCAAAACTGACGTTTTTAAGGGGTTGTGTTTTGAAGATGATTTTTTTCATTCACAAAACTCTTTATTGTCGCATTGCAGATCAATTTTCCATTAAGAGTATTTTTATTGGAATAAATCAATAGATTTTTTGATCTTCCAGATCGCACGAAGCGCAAGATGAGAGCATACTAATCTCTTGATTTATTTTTATCTATGCAGGTTAGCGTGGAAAATTTGTTGGTGATGATTTATTATATTTTTTTTTGAAAATAATACTTAAAAAAAACTTCGAACAACTAACACTTCTAATGATAACAAGCTCGTTTTATTGTCCTAATCTATTCTATCTAACTTGTTTGAAAGATCTTTTATTTCTTAAGTAAAAGAATGTTTCCAATGAAGCCATCTACGGACTAAGAATTTGAAAATGCTCACATCATGATTTAAAATTCTTACCTGATTGTTTGCAACGATGTGAGTAACCTGTCTTGTTCTTGGAGTTAACGCAAGGTTCTTTTGAAACCAGTCATCGATATTATCCTTTCTTTTCAAGAAGTACCTATTTATCATTTTCAAATTCCTCATGCGTAGATGAGCTAGTAAGAAATGGGGGGTTTAGAAACTGATTGGGAGGAAAATTGAATTTAAAACTAATTAAACTAATTGCGAAAATAAAACACTCTAAACTTGAACTCCTTTATGAACGTGCTGTCACCAAGTTCCACAAATTAGTCCATAAAAACAACTGCATGAAATAATTACTAAATCCTTCTAGTTGCACTTCCCCGCAACGGTGCCAAAATGTTGGGTCTAAAATGCGGATGCAAATTAGAGTTCAATTTAATGTCAACCCGGGAAGGTAAACTTAGAAGTGCCTATCTAAAATATATAGATCTAGAAAGATTTCTAATTCATTTATGTAATATATGAGGAAAGAGGCTCCTAACTTAGGAGAACCAGGTTGTTCTTCCCTTCAATACTACTTTCATGAAGATAAATCTAAGAGCACTAATCAACAATGGCTTATGATGTAGAAGATGTAAAAGAAGAGGCTCCTAACTAAGGAGGTCCAG
>APFE031393691.1:1791-35471 GCA_000404065.3 Pinus taeda | reverse complement strand
GGAAGGCTATTGGATCACCTTCGGTCGTTCCTTCACCTACCGTCTTGACTGCATTCGATGGCCATTCTCATAAGCCGCATGGGATTATCTCGGCCTTTCCTATATGTGTTGGGGGGAAGGTTGTTAATATTGAAGTAGAAGTCATCGATGCTAACCTAGATTATAATCTCCTCCTAGGAAGGAACTGGGTATATGAAATGGACGTCGTTGTTTCGAATCTGTTTCGTGTCATTTTCTTTCCTCATGAGGGGAAAATCGTAAAGGTGGATCAATTAGATTATTATCCAATTGATCTTCAAACAACTTTCGACTCTACTATTCCTTTAGTAGATAACCCTCGTCCGCCTACTGAGAATCTAGGAGTAGGGATGTATTCCTCGTTGATGGGTACTTTTGAGTTTCCCTCTCCTATCACTAAAATCAATGCCATTTCATCATCTAGGGAGTTTTCTCGAGATGGGTTCTTTCGAACTCGTTATTTTTCAGACCCTTGGACCTTGCCTTCACCTATGACCACATTAGTTGAAGGACAAGAGAATGGAATGGAATTTCCTATATCTGTAGCTGAGCTTAGATATAAGTCTATCGTGAACTCTGCAGATGACCATTCTACTCCTTTTTCTGAAGAGGAGTTAGATGGCGATGTGGCCCCCACTTGGAGCCTTGATTCTACCTCTGTTTTGGACTGCTTAGATTCATTTTTACCATCGGAAGAGGCAATTCTTGAAGCAATGATGGGTATAGATCGACCTTAGGAAGATTTACACCATCGTTCATACTTTCTTCCTCCATTGCAGGAGGTAGAGTCTAAATTCTCTAAGCTCTGTTCTAGTGATGTTTGTACGGTGTCAAACCCTTTGGCTCCAGCACTCGTTCGTGCCGAAGGTAATATGTCAGTGATTTCAAAAACAACACCTATAAACATCTCTAGGGACCCTAACACGATCGAGAATCTCTTCATCGGAATTGAGTGTTCCGTTGTAGAAATTCAAATTTACACCAACTTGTTTAAAGAATTTCGGGATGTATTTGCTTGGTCTTATGAGGAAATGCCTGGCATTGACCCATCTATAGTTCAACATGAGATCAAGACGTATGAAAACGCCAAACCTGTCCGTTAGAGGCTTCGGCCGGTCAACCCTAGGAAAGCAGCAGCTATCAAAGCGGAAGTGGAGAAGCTCCTAAAGGCGGGTTTCATATACCTTGTTCCTCTTACTGATTGGGTTTCTAATCTAGTCCCTGTAGATAAAAAGAAAGGAACAATCCGAGTATGCATTTATTTTAGGGACCTAAGCAAGGCTTGTCCTAAGGATAATTACCCCACGCCATTTATTGATCGGATTATTGATGAGTGTGCGGGTAATGATATTTTTTCCTTCATGCATGGATTCTCTGGTTATAATCAAATTTCTATCCGTCCTGAAGACCAACATAAGACAACCTTTATATGTCCCTGGGGTACCTTTGCATATAGAAAGATGCCTTTTGGTATTAAAAATGCTGGAGCTACCTTTCAGCGGGCCATGTCATATGCTTTCCACGAAATCAAGCATGTCATCGAAACGTACTTAGATGATCTCGCTGTTCGTTCTCGAAAGAGAACTGATCACCCTAACCACCTTCGAATGGTCTTCGAACGATGTCGTTTTTATAAAATCCGGTTGAATCCCAACAAGTGTGTTTTCGCGGTTACATTCGGTCGGTTGTTAGGGTTCATTGTGTCAAAAGAAGGGATTCGGGTTGATCCCTTCAAGGTTGAGGCAATAGTTCGGTTGCCTCCCCCGTCCTCAATTCGTCAACTTCAGAGTCTTCAAGGGAAGGCTAATTTCTTACAGCGATTTATAGCAAACTATGCGGAGATCACTAAAGGGTTCATGCGGTTGTTACGCAAAGGAGTTCCACTTGTATGGGACGACTTTGCGCAGCGATCATTTGATGCTTTGAAAAAGGCACTAGTCTCTTCCCCGCTTTTGAGTCCACCAGATTATGGAAGAGACTTCCTTTTATGTCTCGCGACAACAGAATCAATCATTGGTATGGTTCTGGTTCAGGAGGACGATACTCTCACCGAGCACGTGATTTATTATTTGAGCCGAGGCTTAATAGGCCCTGAACTTTGCTATTCTCTGGTTGAGAAGTTGGCCTTGGCAGCTGTCTATGCTGTCCAGCGGCTCCGTCATTACATCTTGCTACGTAAAACTTTTGTCTTAGCAGCGGTCAATCCATTTCAATTTGTCCTCAATAGGCGAGTGATTGGGGGCAAATATAATAGATGGATAGTCATCTTGCAATAATTCGATCTCGAATTCTTGTCAGCCAAATCTAAGAAATCCATGGTTTTCTTTGAGCTAATTTCTGAGCTGCCTTGTGGAGAGGATACTGTTTATGAGGAAAGTTTTCCCGACGAACATTTATTCCTCATCTCTTCACTCGATCCTTGGTATGGAGATATCATTGTCTATCTCCAGACTTCGAAGTTTCCCTCTACTTTCTCCAAGGATGAACGTCGTAAATTGCGTCACCTGGCTAAGAACTATGTTATCATTGGTGATACCTTATACCGTCGAGGGGTTGATTCAATCCTTCGGCGCTGTTTAACCTTGGAGGAAGTAGAGTCTGTGCTTAATGATTTCCATAGTGGAGCTTGTGGTGGTCATCTATCAGGGCTTGCTACAGCCCAGCGCATCTTACGTTTTGGCTATTTTTGGCCTTCACTTTTTAAAGATTATGTGGAAGCGGTCAAACATTGCCACCCTTGTTAGATCTTTACTTGAAATATGCGTGCTCATCCAGCTCCTCTTTTTCCCTTTGTCACGGTCAGTCCTTTTACTAAGTGGGGTATTGATTTTACAACTTGTAATCCGCCTTCAACAACGAATCACAAGTACATTATTGTGGCTGTAGACTACTTTACGAAGTGGGCCGAAGCCATGCCCACTTATAAAAACGATAGTGATAGGGCAACTTTGTTTCTCTTCAATCAGGTTATCTCAAGATTCAGTGTCCCGAGAGAAATTGTCACTGATCATGGCAGTCACTTCCAGAATCAACTCATGTATGAATTGGATCTTAAATTAGGTTTCCGTCAAGAGCATTCATCTCCTTATTATCCTTAGGCTAATGGACAGGTCGAGGCAGTTAATAAAACTCTTAAGACGATACTCCAACGGACAATCGACAAAAATCAGTCCAATTGGCACGTCATGTTGTATTCAGCTCTTTGGGCATACCGGACCTCCGTAAAGACTACTACTGGTTTTACGCCTTTTCAGTTAGTTTACGAGATGGAATCTATCTTTCCGATCGAATGTGAAATTCCATCTCTCAAGTTAGCTGTAGAGCTTCTTCTAGAGACTTCGAGTCTCGAAGAGTGCCTCCTTCACTTGGAACATCTCGATGAGCAGCGTCGAGATGCCACCACGATGAATGAGGCCCATAAGAAAAGGGTAAAAATGTAGAATGATAAATCTGTCTGTCCTCGAGTCTTTTCTGAAGGCGACCTTGTCTTGGTCTATGACCAAGATGAAGACGCTTTGGGGGCAGGCAAGTTTAAGCCTATGTGGTACGGTCCTTTCAATATTAAACGAGTTTTAGAAAAAGGGTCGTATGAGTTAATCGATTTTAAGGGAAACAAGCTGGCGGAGCCCCGAAACGGGCTCTACCTAAAGAAGTACTTTTCTTAAGTAGAAGTTAGGCAATGGCTTCTTTGTATATTATGTATATTTGTACATATATCATCGAGAGTTTTGTGATGTCAACACTTTTGGTCTGCTTGTTGCAGTGTTGATGGTGACTTGGTCTATTTTGGGATCGTCGATGGTGCTAGTTGGCACACTCGAAATCTCGCTTCCGCAGCTTGGGTACTTTATTATCCAACTGGTCAATTGATGGTATCAAGAGGCGTATGCATTGGTCCTGCTTTGAACAATATGGCTGAGTATACTGCCGTCATTAATTTACTATCTGAGGCAATCCCTTATGGGATCGACTCGTTGGTAGTATATCTCGATTCTCAATTGATAATGTCTCAATTAAATAACATTTATCGGGTAAGGGATCCATGTTTATATCACCAGTATTTAAGAGTGAGCTTGTTGCAAAGATCATTTGTTTATATTAATTATTTGCACATTCCAAGATCTCATAATTGGTTAGCTGATTCTATCGCTAATCAAGCATTAGATTGGCACATCAATCATTCATCATAAAATCAAAGCATCAAAAATTCAAACTGTATATGTATATATATATCATCATAAAAGTATCTCGAGTGTACATATGTCGTCCAAAAAATATACAAAATTGGGACTCAAATGCCCATAATCATATCCGGCATATCTAATGCCCCGGCTCGGGATGAGCGACCAAGTAGTTAGCTATCGCATTGGCTACACGCCGAAAAGTGCGAACCCAGTCACGTGGCATGCCAACCACATGACGCTGCATATCCTCTGGAAGGTCCTCTATAGCAGCCATCGGTACTCGAAATCTCAATCTCGTCAGGTGTCGCTAGACGTTGTGTAGAGTCCTCTCCGTCTCAGCAGCCGCCTCTTCGGCTCCTCGGTCACGTCGTCTGTGCCGTGGGAGTCCATCTGGCCGCACTGGCCCAATATCTGGATCATGATCATCATATCAGTCATTTGAATCTCATCAAAAAATATATATTTTTCAAATTGCATCATTATATTTGAAAAATTCAAAAAAAATCATAAAATCAAAAATTCTTACCGATCTCGCCCCATGCTGCATCTAGCAGTAATTCTAGGTCAGGATCTCCTCGGAAGTCTAGCCCAGAATAGGGGTACTCGTCGACGGCGATGATCTGCTGATCCCACCAGGTGAAGAAATCATTGTCAAAGGCATTCCTTCTAGATGAGCATTCTCTCAAGACCTATGTCGACAGCGTGGTGGTTGTTCTTGCAGATGCAGATCCGCTGAAGAAGTACAAGGAAGAAATGGCAAAGGCCAAGAGGATGATCCTAGATGGAATAAAGGATCATGTGGTTTGTCACATTGCTAATAGAGGGACTACTAAGGAGATGTGGGATGCCTTGGCAACGTTGTATCAAAGATCTTCCGAGCAGCAGAAGATGTATTTAGAGCAGAAACTGAGATCACAACAAATGCATAAGGGGGAGCACATATATTTGTCCCTCACGAAGATTCAAGAGACTCGAGACGAGTTAGCAGTTGTTGGGTCTACACCTCAAGGGCCCGAGTTGGTTAGACTGGCCCTAAATTCAGTCTTAGATGAGTGGAAAATCTTTGTCTAGAGTATCCTGCGCAAGGCGATGAGACGTGGGAAACTCTTAAGCAAGAGGAGATACTTGGTCAAGTGTAATCTTGACGAAAGTAGCTGCAGTGGATTGAATCCTAAGGAGGAGGAAGAAAATGTAGCCCTTGCATCCAAGGGGCAGCAGGAGCAGCAGAGGTGGAAGGACGTCTCGAAGATCAAATTCTTTAGGTGTGGTGAAATGGATCACTACGTAACACACTATCCTCTCAAACAGAAGGACAAAGATGAGAAACATGATCTGAAGGCTACACTCGCGAAGATCGAGGAGGAGGAGTTTTCCATGACAAACGACATACCTCCAGGAGAAAGGTGGGCTAATTTAGAGTTTTAGTTCGAAAGAGCTACATATGGGGAGGATCCTCGAGGAGCCCACCTCTCGAATCAATTCCTTGCTACGAGAGCACAGATCAGAAGTAGGAGGATGGACCAGTGTCAAATGGTGCAGAGGAGTGTTGGAGTGACAGATGCAATGGCTAGAATGATAAGTTTGAGTAGTGTAGTGCAGAGCTGCAACAATGCATGGAGGCATAGTGTAGTAGCAGCAGTAGCGCAATGGCTTCAAAGGGATACCGTGTGACTAACAGCAGTCAGATCTCTAGCATCAAGATGCGTCGATGTTGAACACTTATTTAGTAATTTGGGATGTTTTCCTTTGTTGATGCAGTAGCAACAACAATTTGCAATGCAAAGACAGTTGGGAGTGGCAGTGCTAGCAACAACACAGATGCAGAAATTCAGAGGGAGTTGTAGTACAGATGCAGTGTTAACAGTGGCAGTGTTAGCAATAGCACAATAGTTGGTGGACAACATGTCAAACATCAACAACGTAGAGGACGATCCTATGAAGTTACGGTGATGTTTCAGTGGGAGGCATTGCTAGAGCACATTCCTCACTAAGAGGGAGTGTTGATTTCTGGTAGCATCAAATGTGATATAAGTCTCAAATTTTGCAAGGAGGCTTGGGCACATCTATTCCAAAGAACCCAGAAATCATTTTGGGAAATTCCAGCTGGAGACAGTTTTATTAAAATAATTATTTATTTTTAATGGGTCCCTAAGTCTAAACTTAGTCAATTAAAATAATTAATGGGTATTAATATAATTGTGGGTGTAACTTCTAGAAGAAGATGAGGAACAAGCAGAAATGATCTTAGTCATTGATTAGCTTCTAATCTGGGCCATTGAATGTCAACAAGAAGATTATTTAAGGAGGCTTGAGGATAATTTGGAAGACACACAGCGAGTTGATAAGTCAGATCGAATTGTTGAAGCTAGAGGCAGTGCAGTGATTTGTAATGATCACGGAAAGAGGGGCAAAGGGAGTTTTGGCTGAAAGATCTTCTCTGAAGCCAAGGATACTTAGCAGAGAGGCAAAAAGACACACAAAGGAGGTAGCATAGAGGCCAAAGAGGGTGATGTAGAACCAAGAAGGGCTCACATAGGGCCCACACAAAGCAGCGCAGAGCCTCCTACGCAAAAGTTTGAAATTTTCTGTGGAGCTAGATATTCTGAGTTGGGAGGGATGGAATTAGCTCCAGAGGGAAAATCGATTCCCCTCAGAGGTGACGTAGTACCTTAGAGGCTGACATAGAGCCTACACAAGGGTAGCGTAGAAGTAGCCAAGGACTCGTTCATTCAGCTGTCGAATTAGCTGAGACATGCAATATAGAGTGAGGTAATCTCACTAATTTCTTCTGCTGAGTGATATTCTCTGTAACTAGATTGTCGAGAAGGCATCCAATACTTGTATTCATAAATAATTCAACTTAAAAATCCCTCAGATTTGCTTCACTAATTTTCCCGCATTAGGTTTTTCTGTGGACATTTGTGCAAAAACAACTATCATTTGTGTTATTTAAATGGCGTAGGCTGCAGTGTATGTGTTTTGATGTTTGTCATAGGAAACTGCAAATAATTTGTTCATGTAAATCTAACAAGTAGAAGAAATATCATCAGTGTTGCAATAGGAATTCGCTGGTTTAAGGAATTTTCACACTGTTGTTCTGAAACAAATATGTTAAGGCCATCCACATTGCATATGGAGTTTCCTTTCCATGGAGGTTTGAGACAATATGATCTAAAACACATTCCAATGGAATTCTTCTTTCCTTTGCTACATTCTTCTTCTAGGTCGCCAGATCTTGAGCATCAATTGGTGCAGGATTAGGAATGTCACTATTTATGAACTCCTTCAACTCATTGTCTTCCAACATTGCTTCCATCTTGTCCTTCCAAGCTATGTAATTTGAGCTACCCTCAAGGGCATACTCAAGTCTCAATCCAAAGAAAGACATCCTGATCCTACTACTAGTTCTGAAGAATGGATCTGCAAATTCGATTCATCTACACAGAAAAATTCATAGTCTTCTCTTCTATTGTGATTCCTACTCTGATACCATGTAGAAAATCCACGTAGACTCAAATTTCTAATTGTAATATGTTAAAACAATAGACTTGAATCTACTCTACCAATTGCGGAAACCAACTACGATCATGAAATCACAAAGCATATAAGAGAGAAATTCAATCACACATTCTACAATGATTTCCCAAGGAAAGCCACAACTAAAAACCTTGTTATATGTATATTGCATTAGTCAGAAAATATGAGAAGATTACAATGTTTCTCTCAAGACTAAGAAAACTCAGCACTATCTCTATTTGTCTCATTGCTTCCTAGACAAGCCTAGGCCAATACTTAACCATTTTTTTTGCTTATCGGGATCGTTATTTCCTTGTGTTGTTCCCATGGGTAATTATGCTTAATTAGGGAAATTCCCAACCACAAATACGTAATTCATCTAAAGCCTTCCTCTGACCACATGCACCACCTGTACAATTTGGACGATTATACAACTGATAGTACACTTCCCTTGAACTCCAATCTCAACTAGGTCTTTCTCAGAACTGACATGCATGGATTATTTATGAGTGAATCATCATATATATGATTAATCACTAGATTTTGCTCAAGTCCAAGTTTCACTCTTTGACCTCTCACTAGTTCCTTCATCAGTTGGAACTAGTTAAACTGAGTTTAACTCAGATAAACTAAGTTAATTACAACTCAAAATAAACTCAACCAGGACTCTTATAATGTAGAAAACACTCTACATGACTCAAGTTAGGCCCTCAACTCGAATTAACTGAACCAACTAAGTCTAATTAACTTAGTTAACTCGTACAAGTTGTCATGAGATGTGGAATTACAGTTTTATTCTAATTTAATTCAAGGGAAAATTAAATTAGAATCTTTCTTGATGTCATTTTCAACATGTAGCGGGCATTGTCAATAGGTTCATGGCAACTCTAGGAAAAGAGCATTACAATGCAATGAAATTGGTGCTTCAATACATTAGAGGCACCAATGATGTATCAACTTTAATGGTTATAATGATTATATAGAATATGTTGATTCAGGTTTTGCAAGTGATTTGGATAAGAGGAGGTCTACTTCAACATGTCTTTACTCTTACAAGGGGGTCCATTAATTGGATGTCTAAGCGTCAAGAAATAGTTGTTTTATCCACCACAAAGAAAAAGTACATTGTTGTCTCACGCGCTTGCAAAGTGGCAATTTGATTGAGAGGTCTTTTAACTAAACTCAGGAAAGTGCATAATAGCATAATTATATTCTATGATAGTCAAAATGTTCTACATTAGGCTACAAATCTAGTTTATCATAGCAACACCAAACATATTCATATAAAGTACCATTTTGTCAAAGTGGAAATTATTAGAATATGACAACAACCATTAAAAGAAAATGGAAATGTAAAACTAATTCACTGATGTAAATATTCTTGTGCTTATTTTAATGGAGGTAGTTTATGAACCAAAAGACAATTACCAAACTATTGTAGCAATGCCTACTTCATATGTTGATTCTGAGAGATGAGGGGCTGAGTGAGTAAGTTTGATTGTAATAATTATGTTGCAATATAATCCTATTTGCCTTGCTCATGAATGTTTCCTTCACAAACAGTCAGGGTTTTATCATGTAAATGTTGTGTACTGGGATATATTTGTGTCATTTTTCTTGTGAATAAATCCATTTACAGATTCAGAAAATAACAATATTGTGAGACCTTTTGATTGTCATATAAGAGATCCAAGTCTCTTTTAGATAAATCTCTTAAGGTTAATATGCATCATGTTTCAGTAATGGCAGAAGTGTCCTCAGACACGTAATTTTATTAATTAGAAAAAATAATTACATAATTGATTTTGCAAGAGTTTAAACCCAAATAACCAAACACTCTTGCAATGAGCTATTTATAAGCTCCATGTCCTAACTACCTCTAATTATGGATTACTTATTAGATAACAAGTGTCCATTTACATTAAATGCTATTCAAACCAACTAGCTAACAAATCTCCTAAAATAGAGCCTAAGATACGACACATTTGGAGAGTCATATCTAGTTACAACAATATACTAATTCTAAAAGTCTCTATTAATAATTTAAACATTCTAGAATAATAATTATTAATTTGATATCTTAAATTAATAAATATTTTATTCTAATTCTATAACCTATGATAAATTGTATTTTTGGATCATCTAACATTCCCCCATGTGATCCAAAGATACATTACGACAGATACCAAGTTCATCCCTGAACTTAGTAAATTTTATTCTGCCAAGCGGTTTCGTAAAAATGTCGGAGATCTGATCTTTAGAAGGACAACAAACTGGCTTGAGAACATCTTTGGCAATGAGAGATCTGATATGATGATACTTGGTGTCCACGTGCTTTGTCTTTGAATGAAAAATTGGGTTCTTGGCAAATTTGATGGCTCACTGGCTGTCAATGAATAATGATGTAGCTTCTTTCTGAGAAATGCCCAAGTCCTGCAAAATTCTGCGCAACCAAACAATTTCACATGCTGCTTCCCATGCTGAAATGTACTCTGCTTCTGTTGAAGAAGTGGCCACTGTAGCTTGTTTCTTACAACTCCAAGACACTGCTGCTGACCCCATATTCATTAAATAACCTGATGTTGATGCTCGATCATCGATACTCCCAGCAAAGTCGGCATCGGAATATCCACCAAGTACAAAAATTTTAGTCTTTGTGTAAAGAAGACCAAAATCTTTTGTTCCTTGGATATATCGAAGAACTCTTTTGGCTACATTCCAGTCGTTGTCTCGTGGTTCCTGCATAAAACGTGAAAGAATACTGACTGCATAAGATAGATCAGGACGAGTATTTGTCAAATAAATCAAGCTTCCAATCAATTGTCTGTAAGTTGTACTGTCCACCTTTCCCCCGCTTCAAATTTTGAAAGTTTCAAGTTTTGCTCCATGGGGGTGAGAACGGGCTTGCAATCTTGCATGCCAAAGCGATGAAGAACCTCTGCTACATAATTACTCTGAGAAATGAAAATATGATGTGGATGTTGGAAGACTTCAACTCCAAGATAGTAGTGAAGTAATCCCAAATCGGTGATCTTAAAACCTACATGTAACTCCTTTTTCACCTGTGCAATATGATCATCATGGTTGTCAGTAATGATCAAATCATCTACATACATAATAGGAATTACCAGATATTTTCCCTGTTGTCGCACATACAAAGTATCATTAGATTCACTTCGTTGAAAACCAACTTTCTTAAGGTATTCATCCATCTTTGCATACCAAGCTCGGGGAGCTTGTTTTAATCCATATAAAGCCTTGATCAATTTGCAGACTTTATGTTCTTGCCCTTCAATTTCAAAACCTGGTGGTTGGGTCATATACACTTCCTCTTGTAAATCCCCGTTGAGAAAAGCACTTTTCACATCCATTTGATGAACTTTCCATCCTCTCTGAGCGGCCAATGCAAGTGTTAATCGGATGGTGTTCCATTTAGCTGTAGGAGCAAAATTTTCCTCATAATCAATGCCTTCTTGCTATGCAAAACATTTTGCGAGAAGTCGTGCTTTATACTTTTCAAGTTCTCCCGTTTGATTATACTTAATTCTGTAAACCCATTTGCATCCTATGGGTTTAACATTTGCTGGACAATCAACAAGTTTCCAAGTGTTGTTATCAATTACTGCCTGATATTCTTCAACCATAGCTTGTTGCCATTCTTTATGTTTTACTGCTTCTTTGTATGTGGAAGGTTCAGTAAAATCTTTTGCTATCAAGGTAAAATTTCCTTCACTTATATGTGCCCTTCTGGTGCCTGTTTTATTTTGCTCATCAGGCTTTACATCTTTCAAAAGTTGAACTGCCCATTTTGGTAGTTGGTGCTCACTTGTTTGAGCTTCTGTAAAGTCTCCATCATTGTAAAGAGGATTAATATAAACTGATGTTCATTGTTCAGGTGAAGAATGTGGAAAATCACCGTCAAATGAATTGTTGCTGCTTAGAGATGCGGATGAACTGCTACAAGACCAAGATGATGTTGTTGATGTAGATGGACTGGATGAGTCATCTTCAGAGGAAGGAAAATCAAGTTCATACCAATTTGGTGAAGTTGGTTGACTTTGCATTTTTCCATTTCTTTTACTTCCCTTAGTTTCTAACTTGTGAAGAAGTTTTTCAATTTCGTCAGCACTCTTACTCTCAGTTTCATCAAAAATGACATCCATGCTCACAATGAGTTTTCCATTGGTCAAAAGATGATACCTTTTCTTCTCATCAGAATAGCCAATCATTGTGCATTTTAAACTTCTTGAGTCAAGCTTAGTTCGTTTTTCTTTCGGAACTAAGGCATAACATATTGATCCAAAAACTCTAAGATGTTTAACTCGAGGTTTGAAAACAAACCAAGCTTCATAAGGTGTGATTCTGTCTAAAGAAGCAGTTGGGGATCTGTTTCTTAAGTAGACCGTTGTATGTATTGTTTCTGCCCAATATGTTGGACTTAACCTCTTGAAAGTTAACATGGATCTCGCCATTCCTAACAAAGTGCGATTCATTATTTCGACTACTCCATTTTTTTGTGGAGTGTAAACATTAGTGAGATGTCGTCTTATGCCATTTTCACTGCAATAAGTTTTGAATTCATTTGAAGTGAATTCGCCCCCATTATTTGTCCTGAGAGTACCTATCTTTTCTTTGACTTCATTTTCAACAAGTTGGTGAAAAATTTTAAACTTATCAAATGCTTCTGACTTGTTCTTCAAGAAGTAAACCCAAGTCATTCTGCTGAAATCATCAATAAATAGTAAGAAATATTTGCAACCACCAAAGGAAGTTTATAGTGGTCCACAAACATCACTGTGAACTAGTTGGAAAACTTTCTCAACTTTGTTTGTCATAAATGCAAGCTTCACATTTTGCATTTTCCCTTTCAAAAGTGGGAAGTCCTTTAACCATTCATTGTTTCTGCAATTGAGAAAAACTCTCAAAATTTAAATGTCCATATCTTACATGCCATAGTCTTACAGGTGAAATCCCTGTAGTCATTGCCCCTGCAAAATCAGAATGCCTTGGAATAACTGTCCCTTTCATCCATAACAATTTTCCATCATAACCTGTCATGACAGTTTTCAAGCTCTATTTGACTGAATTAATCTTGACTAAACCATCTTCCACAATCCCCTGATGTCCTGCTTGTCGAATCGTGATTAAAGCGAGCAAATTTGTCTTAAAATTTGGTACATACCATACATTGGAAATCATTTTTTCTCCAATGTCAGGGAGAAAAACTTTAATTACTCTTTTTCCATAAGGAGTATGTTTTATATCATCAGCGAGAAAAATGGAATTAAGTTGGCAATCTTGAAAATTCCAAAAACAATCACGTCGACAAGTCATGTGTTGAGTTGCCCTTGAATCCATAATCCAGGCATCTTCATAATCACTTCTAAGATGGGATGAAAGTTGTGATGCTGGTGAGGAAGTAAAAACATATTCTGAGTTATCATCATCTTGATCATTTGCAAATTGCGCTGAGTGCTGCTGAAACTTGGGAATTTTATTAAGAGATGTTCGACAATTTTCAGCATAATGGCCAACTTTGTTACATCTTCGACACACAATTTGACTTAAGTCTCTTCCTCTTCCTGAAGATTGTCCTCTGCCTTTGCTTTGACTTCTATGTTGAGATTATCCTCTACCTTGATTATTATTTCCTTGTCCTTGAAAATTGCCTCTTCCTTGGTTGTTTCATCTACCTTGAAAATTACTCCTTCCTAAATTGTTGTCTCTATTAAAGTTGTTTCCTCTGCTTTGGCTTCGACCTCGACTTTGTACATTATGTGCTGCTTGATTCTGATTCCCTCTACCTCTGCCTCGAGAACTGTCTGCCGATGATTTACTAGTGCTGGCCTCTGTGAAAAAAACATCTTCACCAATTTTCTTCTTCTTCCCAAAGGTTTTATCATGTTGGGTCAAGATTTCACAGAGCTCATCAAACTTTAGTTTCTCTAATTTCCCAATTAATTGTAGAGTCTCCAAAAAATGCGTGTAGGAAAAAGGAAGTCCAGCAATTACAATTGTTACCATAAAACTATCATCTATTGCTGGAAAACTAACATTAATGATTTCCTGCCTAATATTCTTAAGTCTTGAGATATATTCAAGGACATCACCTCCTTCAGTGAATTTTTGTTGCAATAGTTTTAATTGTAGATCAACTTTCTTTGATTCAGGCTGAGTATCAAAGAGGTCTTTAAAAGTTTTCAAAGCAGACCATGCATCTGTAGTATTTTCTATATAAACATACATCTCACCATTCACAGAAGATTTAATAGGCGCTAAGGCTTTGGCATTCTTAACTTCCCATTTTGCTAGTGCAACCGCATCTGTGGATTTATTTGGCTTAATATCTCCATCACATATACTCTGCTATAATTCATTGTAAATGAGAGTGCTTTCAATGAGACGGTGCTATGTTTTATAAGATTTTGTGCCTTCAAGTTTGTCAAAATCAGAAAACAAATTAATCAACTTAGACATTGTAGCATTGAAGCTTTGCACCAAGGATCAGAACAAAAATGTCAAGATGGAAAACACAACACACCACGCAAGAAACACGATCTATCGGGGCTTGGCCTTGACCTTTGTATAGTCGTTGAAACAAGAGAAAAATCACTAAACTTTGCACTTGGCTCTAGTCAATTTCTCAAAATTACAAGGTAACTTTCAAAATTTGGCTTTTACAATGATACTCTTGCAAAACTTGGTAACAAAAAAAGTTATCGCCCCTCAAAGTAAAATTACTTTAAGTTACAATGTGATGATCTCAATTGAAAAATAAAAAAGAACTTCTTGAAAAAAATTACCCAACACACCTTATTTCTCAAAAAAAAAACATTATTTCAAATAATAGTAAATTCGTTCTCTCCAATTTACAAATTACAAACAAGGGAAAAATCCTTATCACTCCATTAAAACTTTATGAAAGTCTTTAAAACCTGCGTTAAAAAAAAAGGATGAATTGCAAGTGTGAGACTGGCAATGTGGAGTCCGATTTATTCTTGTTCAAACGATAATTTCATTCGCCGCATTCATCAACTTATAATTCTTTGCTACGCACCAAAAACCCCAGATTTGACTGCAGTCATGTATGAGTAAATATATCAAGATTACCATGAATAATATCAGATTATCATCAAATCCATCTTCTTAGGCCTCCATCTTCTTAGGCCTTCTAACCCACCAATTGGGATCAATTTTTTTCAAGCCCTTTTCAATTATTCTGCTACTGATGCAGATAATTAGATTGGAACTCCGCCCACCGTGAATGTTATTGGCAATTTCTGGTACAACTAGTGCATTAAACCATAGGTGGTTGTGAGCAAATGGGTGGATCCGTTGACAGTGGAGACCTGCAGAAGCAGGGAAAAAATTGCAGCCACTGACGCCTGTGATACTTATAGAAAATTCCAAATTTATTAGTAAATCAGATTCTGAGTCATTAGCTTTATCTTTTATAGCCTAATCCGTGAACAGTTGTTGACTGGATGTTTGGTCCGATTGCCCAATTTCCATGAAATAAACATGTGAGATCTACACGTTTTGTTCCACCGTTTTGGATGCGCAACCTACTCATCAATGTGGAGTGGGGTCATTGCATTTGCTACACACTTACCAACTCAGCAATCTTCTCCTACCAACGCATGTCGTTAGTGGATTACATTGTGATTTGATGGTGCAGTGGTGGGAGTTTCCTGTACGAATTCTGCAGATGCAATGGACGGCGGCGGTGGGAGGCAACCGGAGGAGAAGGGAGAGCACAAGTGTTTCTCACTACAAAAATTCAAGCTCTATGAGACTCGGTCGAAGCTTTATATTCAGCTTGTTTCTATGGAGTATTCAGGGAGCGGTTTCAGAAATCAAAGGAACATATCCCATGACCAGTCCACACAGATTCAAAAATAAAACAGCAGCTTATCCCATGAACAGTCCAAACAAAACCAAAAATAAGCGACGACTTATGTATTTCTCTGAAATTTTCAGGCTTTTTAGATGAAATGGCAGTAATGATGAAAGAGAATATGGGAGGTGAGGAATATGATGGCTTTGTTGTCCAGAATAGCCAGGGACGGCCTCGGCCTCTCAAATATTAGATATTTAGCTAGCTCCACAATAATACAAATTCAAGACACAACAATTTTGATAATAATTCACAAAATTGATTTTTAGATTTTAAAATTTAAAATCAATAAAATAATAAAATTTCTTCTCTTTTGAACAAAAACTTGACAAATTTCATACCAATCATTCCCTGAACAATTCAATGGAGTTTTCCAAAAACTTGTAGAGCTGGAATCTCCTCAAATCAACTGCAGCATTACTGGAGCTATGATACCACAATAATGGCAAAAGTGTCCTCAAACACGTAATTTTATTAATCAGAAAAAAAAATAAAAAAAAAATAAAAAAAAAATAATTACATAATTTGATTATGCAATAATTTACTTTACACCCGAACAACCAAACACTCTTGCAATGAGCTATTTATAAGCTCCATGCCTTAACTACCTTTAATTATGGATCACTTATTAAATAACAAGTGTTTATTTACAAAAAACGCTATTCAAAACAACTAGCTAACAAATCTCCTAAAATAAAGCCTAAGATACGACACTTTTAAAGAGTCGTATCTTGTTACAACAATATACTAATTCTAAATGTCTCCATTAAATAATTAAACATTCTAAAATAATAATTATTAATTTAATATCTTAAATTAATAATTATTTTATTTTAATTTTATAACCTATGATAAGATTGTATTTTTGGATCATCTAACATTGACTACTTCTGTTTGGCCATCTATCTGTGGATGAAAGGTTGTGTTTT
Organism: Pinus taeda; assembly: GCA_000404065.3. Lineage (NCBI taxonomy): Eukaryota > Viridiplantae > Streptophyta > Pinopsida > Pinales > Pinaceae > Pinus > Pinus taeda. The sequence goes on along the minus strand of APFE031393691.1, from coordinate 18,927 downwards.
TCTTCAGTTTGGTGTCCATTAATTCCCATAGACTTGACCAAAACTCCTCAACAAATCGGGAGTCTCGATCAGATACTATGGAAGTGGGTAACCCAAAATGTACTCAGATATGCTGAAAGAACAATTTCGTTGTTTGTTCCACTGTTATCTACTTATTACAAGATATTAAAATACACATTTTGCTAAACCTATCCATAATAACATATAAATACTCATGTCCCTTTCTAGATTTTGGCAATCCTCCAACAAAGTCCATGGAAACACTTTCCCAAGGACGGGAATGAACTGGCAGTGGATTATACAAGCCTAGTTTTTTATTGTTGGGCTTGCTTTTAGCACAAATGGTACACTTTCTTACATATCTAGAAACTCTTTCATGCATTTTTGGCCAATAGCAGTATCTTTGCAGCTATGCAACTGTTTTACTTAATTATCAGGGAAGTATGTGCCTCCTTAATTATGTTAATTCTCTCTGTTTGTAGAATGCATAGCTTTCCCAAGTGATACAAGAGTCAGTCCTTAACATAGTAATCCAATTCTTCTACTTTTTTGCCATTACTTAAAGTTGCTTATACATCTTTAAAGTCTATATCTTGAGCATATTGTTCAATGTAGCTTTCATGCATCACTGAGTTATGCTTAAGTATAGTAGATGCATTTATGATTGGTCTAGACAACATATCTGCAACTTTATTGTGTATGACCTTTTTATATCTGATGACTAAATGAAACTGTTGTAGAAAACCCATCCACCTATAGTGTCTTGACTGCTGCAGTTTAGTTTGTGAGTGCAAGCACTGAAGTGGTTGATGATCAGTATGTATTATTGTTTCTTTGCCCATTAAGTAATGTTTCCACTTCTTCACAATCTGAATTAATGCATACAGTTCTTTATCATATGTAGGATAATTAACTACTGCAGAATTAAAAGTCTCAGAATGGTAGCATATGGGTTTACCATGTTGAATCAACACTGCTCCCATAGGATAATCACTGGCATCTGTTTCGATCTCAAATAATTGTTGAAAATTTGGCAATGCTAGTACTGGTGTTGTACTAATTTTTTTTTTTAAAGTGTCGAAGGCTTTCTGCTGTTTGCCTCCCCACTGAAACACCTTGTTCAATCCTGTCAAAGCATGTAAGAGAGTTGCAATTAAGGAAAAGTTAGCAATAAACTTTCTCCAATATTGTGTTGCGCCTAGGAAGCTTCTAACTTCTGTAGCAGACTTGAATTTAAGCCAGTTTACAATGGCTGCAACCTTAGAAGGGATCTATCTTCAATTCACCAGCTCCTACAATATGACCCAAATAATTCAGAGATGTTTTACCAAATTCACACTTTGATAATTTAACATAAAGATTTTCTTTTTTCAAAACATCTAGAGTCTATTTTACATGCTTCAAATGTTTTTCCCATGTTTTACTGAATACAAGAATGTCATCTAGATATACAATTACAAAATCATCAATAAAAAGTGGCAAGAGCATTAGTTAAGCCAAAAGGCATAACTAGTCATTCATACATCCCTTGCTTTGTTTTGAAAGCAGTCTTCCGTGCATCGTGCTTCGCTGCTCTGACCTGATGGTAACCACTACATAGGTCCAACTTGGAAAAGTAAACAACCTCTTTTATCTGATCCAATAGATCATCAATGCGAGGAAGGGGATAACGATTCTTGATCGATATTTTATTCAGTGCTCGGTAATCAATGCACATCCTCTACGAACCATCCTTCTTTCTCACCAACACTGTTGGAGATCCACATGGCGATGTGCTTGATCTTATGAACCCTTTCTTGAGCAGCTCATGTCCCTACTTCTTAATTTCTGCATTCTCTAAAGCAGATAACCTATACATTCCGATGTTAGGCAATGGAGAATCTTGCTGCAAATTAATATCATGTACAATTTCCTTTTTTGATGGCAGATCTTTAGATTCTTGAAATAAGATATCATATTCTGAAACAACCTTTTCTAAATCAGCGTTTTGTTTAGCATCACAGCGCTCAAATACATTGGTTTTTTCAAGTTTCTTTTCCTTTACAACCATCAGCGAAAATTGTTTGCATAAATTTACAATCTTTTTCATCTGCCCTAAGTTTATGAGAGTATAATTATTTTTGAGTTTGTAAGCTCTTACAATATATTCTATTCCATCTTTAACAAGTTGATACTTATTTTCAGCTCTATAGAAGATGGCTTTTCTATTATACAAGTAAGAACTTCCTAAAACAATTCCACATATATCCAAGGGAACGATATCTAACTCAATCTCATCTACAAATGTTAACCCAAAAGAAAACCTAAGTTTACATAGTCTAGTCACTTGTAGCTTTTCTTTATCACATACTCAACCCAATGGATATGGCTTCTTGTGAGGTGTGGTTAATAACCCCAGTTTCTTTACAATTGCTTCAGAAATTAAGTTTACTTGTGAGCCACTATTACACAAAGTATCAATCTTTTGATGCTTGGAAATAACTCTAACATGAAAAAGCTCATGTCTTTTTCTCTCATTTTCTTCACTATCAATAGTTTGTACAGAATTACTAGTAGATGCTTTAGAATTTTTACCTTTTACACCTGTGGTTGCGATTGTTGTTTCATCACCTGAGTTTGACCCCAAATCTTTTTGTATGGCAGAAACAGTCTTCTTCTTCTTGCCATCAAACCTCTTGGGTTCCAGCTCCGGATGCAAAGACCAACAATGTCCATCATCATGTCCATCCTTCTTGCAGTGAGTGCATGAAGGTTTGGACTTTTGTATAGTGTTTGCTTTCCTCTCTTTCCATTTTTGCTTCCTCTTTTCCTTGTTTTTGCTTGCAGTGGGTTTTGATGATCTCCCAATCTCTGGGTTCACATTCTTGCCTCTAGCCTCTAGATGGGTAGCCTGAACAGATACCTCATCTATGCTAGTATGGTTGAACATGAAAATGGTGTGCCTCAAATAACTATGTAGACCACCTATATACTTCAACAAAGTTTCAGGTGAGTCTAAAGAAATGCTTAAAATCAAAGCTCTTTTCCTAAATTCTTGGGTGTAACTTTGTACACTTTGCCCTTTTAATTGGCGAAAAGTTTGCCAACTCATCATAGCTTGCTGCATATAAGCTAGTGGATAGAATTTTTTTTAATTGCAGAAACAAATTCACTCTAGACAGAAAGAGTTTTACCATGCTTCTTCAAGTCAGCTTGTGTTCTACCTTCCCACCATACCAAGGTAGTGCCTCCAAGGCATAGGCTGGCCAGCTGAATTTTACTTTTGTCTGAATCAATGCTCTGCACCCTACAATACACATCAATCTGCTTAATCTAGTTATCTAGCTTCTCTGCATTTAACTCTCCATCCTATATTGGCAAATCAAATTTGACATCTTAATTACAAATGTTTTCTTCTTTTTATTTTCAGGATTGTCAGGAGGTGTGGGCAGAGGAACCTCTTTTCCTTTCCCTTTGCCTTCAGAATGGCCATCTATAAGAGATTCTTATGTTCCTTTGTCTTGTTTGGAAGTGGAAGAATTTTCACTTCGACTTTTCTAAAATTCTCTATACATTTCTTCTACCATGGCTCTCATGGTCATGAAACTGTCCATGAACTGAGAGTCTAATTCCAAGGGAATTTCTTTTGTCATTTTCCTCTTAGGATAGACTCTACCAATTTCTAGGTTAGTTTCAACCAATTCTCCTTCTCCTAATTTAAGCTTTGGCCTAGTTAGCATTCACAAACAGTCCAACGCAAGCTTGTCTAACCTTAGCAACCTAAAGTTCTGATACCACTTGATTTGATAATGAGATCTAAGACAACAATAAGGTATTGCAAACTTATGTACATGGATTTGTCTATGACATTTTAAGCAATGGATATATAGGATTGTGAAATGCACAGACAATGAAGCAGTAAACAAAACATAATAGATAACACATAACACAACAAATTTAATGAGGAGTTCACCAAATACTCCTGGGCTACATCTCCTGCTTCAGCGTTCAGTGGTGACCTATCTGTTATGTCTTCAACAGAGTTCTTTTTACAATAGTGAGCTCAATTTGAGCCTCACACACAACAAAATGCAATAACAAGAGCTTACTTGAACTCTCAAGTTCTCTATGAGTACACAGATTCCCTCAATGCTCTCTGTCTCTGTCCTAACTCTGTCTCGACATTTGCCTGCAATACTGCCTCCTTTGTTGCGCTCTCTGTCTGTGGCTTTAAAGCCAACGTTGCATGTTCGCTTCAGGTTTCCATCTCTCGGTCTCCCCGGCCTCTGCACGCTTTGAATCCCTCTACCAGTGTTATACAATCATTGCTTAACGCATGGAGAAGAGGTGGCCACCCATTCTGTAACACCAGAGTGCCTCAAGCCTCTGAAACCTCTGAAACAATGGCGCTCTGTTTTTACAATGAAAATGTATTTTCACAAAGAAATTCCGCCAAGACTCAATATCTCGGACTTTAAAAGTCCTTAAACATGATTCATTCCTTATCGGGTCTGCCCATAAGTCACTATCGCATATCGAAAGGGCCCGTCCCTTTGCATTTCGGAAATATATTACATCTGTGACAATGCATTAAAATGGCTTTCCTCAGAACTTGAAATTATATAGAATAGCCTTAAAGCACCCTTTCGGGTCTGGCTTATCGCATCGACGTTTTCCCCCTTCACATTTCATTTAACAAATGAAAATTCGACAATACATTAAAAATGGTGTTTATCGGATCTCAAAATCCATACAATATGGCCTATAATATTATCGGGTCCGGTCCATCGAATCGCATATATACATATGTACATATAACCCCTACTCCTTTGTATTTGCTGACTGCGATTTGGCAATGCAACGTGGGCCGTCGATCTGCACACTTGATCAACGGTCCTCGTTGACCCCACCAGTCGCTATTGCATCGCCCATAAGATCTTTGTTGATCGTCGTTGCAACTCTTATGTGGGTTCTGCCGATAAGCACCGATAGCCACCGCCGATAGTGACCCGCCGATCGGATCTGGACCGTTGATCGGCCAAATCCGATGGCTACTGTGTAGCTCCATTTTTCTGTCTCTGATAGCTCCATTTTCTCTGTTTGCACGGGTTTTGGGCCTCCCGATAGTGTTTCTCGTCCATGCTAAGGGGGTTCCTTTTATGATAACTTTGATCTTTTTTAAAAGATTTTGATCTTTGGCACGATTTTTAAAGAGTTTATGAAGACTTAGAGAGCATTCTCAGATCCATTTGGATCAAGTAGTTTCTTCAAAATTTTCGAACCAATGCCTATTACCTATCATATGTGATGACGCGCCTGAATCTACGAACCATATCTCGGCATCATCCTCCTCAAGCGCTGAAACAGGATAATCAACTACAAATAATCGAAGATCATCACTGTGACCTTCATCGGCAAAGTGCCATGTGTGCTTCTCTGTTTATTTCTAGCCTCATCTTCTTCCTATTTCTTAAGGAAAAACTTAGCTAAATGACCGATTTTCTAACAGTAAAAACATTTAATGTCAGATTTGTTACCATTGTTACTTGGAGACATACCTCTAAATGGTCTCTTCTGAAAATCGCCATCGCCTTTCTATCCCTATGGTTGTTTCCCTTTGTATGGCTTCTTCTTCGCCATCAGAGCAAGATCGGCACTCTGTGGTCTCAAATTATGTCACTGCTCTTCTTCTTGTATCAAGATTCTTGTTAGCTCTTCAAATGCAGGGGCTTTCACCCTTGTAGACAAGCTTATGATGAACATCTAGTATTCATCTGTCATCCCGTTCAATGTAATTGTGACAAGATCGGAATTACACATCTTCTTCCCGATGTCACCCAATATGTTCTTCAAGTCCTTGACCTGTGCAATGAATCCAGCAACAAATTCATTCTCCTCCATCCTCACGGAAAACAACTTGCCTTTGAGCGACAAGACGCGATTGGTGTCCTGCGTCTAGTAAAGGTTCTTGAGTGTAGTCCATATCTCACTGGACGATTTACAGTCTCTGTTATGTGGAATAATGTTGTCTTTAACAGACATCTTCAATAAGACTTTTACCTTATTCTCCGTTTATCCCAATCTTGTATTAGTGTTGTCGTACCTCTTGCCGAAATAGTTGACTTCTGCTCATTGTCGTTGATGGCGCTCGATCCCTCAAGCAACGCCTGTAGCTTGAATTTCCAATTGGTATAATTGGTCCCATCAAGTTTGTTAGTCTCATTGAGATAAGCTTCTGTGAAATTGTTCATTTTCAACTAATCAGATTCCAGATCCCACGATCTTTAATCGATTCTAACCAAGTGAACAGTTACAAGCTACCAAAAAAAAACAATCTCACAACATACCAGAACCTTTGAAACAATCACAGATCTGTCTGATCTGCCACCAATCCACCCAATCTGCCTCTGATCTAGTCGATCTGCCACCAATCTACCACGATCTTTGTGTCCGCAACTCAGATCCACCACCAAACTGGGTAAATCTCAAGCTCATAACCATAAAAAACATACCATCACCCTTTCTGGCTGAAAAATCGCGATTTTTTTGGGCCATGAAGAAATTCCCTCTAAGTAAAGATCACATCATCGTGGGTTTGACCTTCATATCCATGATGATCATCGCTTTTGTCAGGCTGAAAAATGCGATGACTGCTTTGTGCTCAGCTGGAGGTACGTTGAGACCTGTGACAAAGATAAATTTCTTCTATGAGTAAGGTATGTCACTCCTGACCACCTAGACTCTGAAAATGTGAGCACTGAGGCTCCTCTGTTGCCATTGGGGCACTGTAGCCACGAAGACTCTATAGCCACTAGGGCTCTAATGTAGCCAATAAAGCTCTGCAGGTAAATCAAACTCACCAAATTTGAGCTCTGATACCATGTTAGAAAAATTGGAAAGAAAAGAAGAAAGAATTGAATTAACCAACAACTCGCAGGTGAACAAGCTACACCTGGGGACTGCACAAACTGGAGCATACACTCTCCTATTCAATTAATAAAAAATGAGACAATAAATACATCTCAAAAGAATAGGGAGGTGAGAGCAAACTACTACAACCTAGGAACTAATCTTAACTTAAGGAGTTACGTTACAACCATGTAACCATTTATTCATTAATACAATAAAATATTAATTATTTTCAACTAATTGACCCTTTGACCTCCTATTAGCAAGATGCTTAGCAACGGGAACTTGACCAATTGAGCTAACCCTCAGTGCTTATTTTGCAAGATGAATTAACTTGCTCAAGGATTTGATAACGATAAAAAATAGAAGAGGGGATAGGGGATGCCCCTATTTCAAACCACTAAAAGTGTCAAAAAAAACCAGAAAGGGCCCCGTTAATTAAAATTGAGAAGAAAAACATTGGGATGCAACCCATAATCCAATTTACCACCAAGGATTCAAAACCTATTTTAAACAAACCTAATCTAACGAAGGTCCAATTGAGCCTATCATATGCTTTTGATAAAACTATTTTTAACACAACCACTACCTTCTTGTTCACCACCTTCTTGTTCACCCTGATGGAGTGGATGGTTTCCTACACAATAACCACCACATCATGGATATGCCTACCTTGCAAAAACCCAAATTATTCTTCTAAAATAAATTCAATGAGAATCAACTTCAAATGAATGACAATGACCTTCGCAATAAGTTTGTATATCATATTACAACACGAAATGGCTCTGAAGTCTCAAAAAGAGTTTCCATTCTACATTTTTGGAATAAGGGCAATCTAAGTCACATTAAGGGCGCTCAAAACTTTTCCTGATCATTGAGAGTCTCTAGCTCTCATAAGAAATCTAATTTCATGAAATCCTAAAACTATGAAAGAATTCCACAAGCATCCCATCCAAGCCTGTACTTTTGTCATTTTGCATATAGGAAAGGGTGACAAGCATCCCATCCAAGCCTGTACTTTTGTCATTTTGCATATAGGAAAAGGTGAACTGAACCTCTAATGCAAAAACCTCATTTGTCATCGATTTGCTCATACCTTTAGCGATTATGAATGGAAAAGATTAACAACTTCTTAAATCTCTTGAGTGAGTTATCCTTCAGGTTCTTTAAATAAAGAACTAAAATGCTTAAATCCTTCCACCACCATATCAAAGAAAGAGGAGAGCATTTTTCCATTACTTGAATTGATGTGCCAAATGATGTTTCGGTTTCTTCTATAATTTGAATATTTACGGAAAAATGTTGTGTTGTTATCACCCTCCTTTAACAGTACCACCCTACTTTTCAATATCCATTAAAACTCTTCCTTATCCGACAAGGATTGTTTAGAAGCTTCCAAAGATCAAATCGGAGCAATGTCTGAGGCCTTAAATGAATTGAATGTTTTATCATGATAGAAAGCCTCATCTCTTTTTCAATATCCAATAAAGTTGCCTGAAACTGCACCTTAAATGCCTTCACCTATTTTTGGGCCTCCAAACAGACCCAAGAGATGTTTGTAAATTGTTTCCTAAAAGTCTCGAGAGCATATGTGGTTAGAGAACTCTAGGAATTCTCCAACAGCCTCCTGAAATTTTCCACTTCAAATCAATCTTCGTTTAATTTGAAAGAAGAAGTATAGGACTGCTAACGTCTCTCTACAACCGAACATGGAGGTGGTCAAAAAAACCTCCAAAAGAAACCCATGACTTAAGGGTGAGTCGTCTGGCCATCCATTCTTCAGACACCAAAAATCTGTCCAAACTCTTGGCCACCACTTTGACACTAATATGGAAATTTCTGCAAGTGGGTGACAATTTAACTTGTTAAATCAATCAGGGGATTGTTTTCGGGCATAGAATAGAATGAATGATTTTGCGGATCCATTATGGGGTTGGAATCTAAAACTTCTTTAAGAAACGAAGTGAAATTCATATCTCCTCCAATCAACAAAAAAGGAGAAGCAAAGGCCTTGTAGCTTTTCAATTGTTTCCATAAGGGCTCTCTATTGATGTAAGGCCCATAAACATTGAGAACATGGAAACTGAAACCTAAACTTTTTTGTTCCAGTTAAACTAAAACACCATACTGAGTAGAGGAGGATCATAAGGTAGAGAGTTGGGTTCCAACCCATATCCAATCACATAACATTCGATCTGCATCCAGAGAAGCAAGCATCCAGTTTTTTAGACAATTTTCAAAGAAAGACTGAGCCTTCAACCTACTGTGCATCAAAAACAACATTCACGCAGCTGAAACAGGGATTAGAAAACAGAGCTGGAAAGGTTACAATTTAGCTCAGAAATCAACTTCATTTGCACTCTGGTAACATGACTATTATTTCTGTTACTTTTTGAAATTGTAGAAATTTTCTAATGAGTTCACAAATGCAATGACATTATCAATCAATTAAATTCTGTCCCAAGCACACACAGAAAAAAGAAAGGTCCAGGTTCCAGATTCCAGAATCCCTTTTCTTTCCATCTATAAAACGGAAATCTCAATTAATAGTGCATATGGAATCAGTTTAAAGATATACTAGCTAGAAGGAGGCTGAAGTCAGTTTCTTATTCACTTTCGATATCTGATAGACAGTATGATGGCAACAAGATCAGCTATTAAGGATGAAACTGACAGAAGGCTGAAGTTAGAGTTTCTTATTCGGTTTGATAAGATAACAAGAAATCTAAAATACCGTGTGCGTTTCATGGATGAGCTCTCCAGTTTTTGTCTTCTTCTATGATCTGAAAAATGAATATGTTTTCATTTGACGAAGTGTCGGGCCATTGTGATCATTCGATTATAGAAGTAATTTCGCTTTGCCTTGCAATTCTGACGTAGGCGCAACCAACAAGCCACATGAACTAATAGTTAATGGAAGCATCTTCTACTAAAAGAAATGGACCATCATGGAACAAATATCTATGGTTTCCGAATACCAAATAGTGCTTAGTTGGCCTTGAAAAACCGACACGTACTATTAAACAACATATCTTACATATGAACCAAAGACGATACCAGGGCTATATTTTATATATGAACAAAAGACGATACAAATACATTAAACTCAGCAGGGCTATATTTTACATATGAACAAAAGACGATACAAATACATTAAACTCAGCAGGGCTATACTTGTCTAGCTCAAAATCGCTTTATGAGTGTACTTGGCATCCGTAAGGAAGTTAAAGATGATCCACCAACTAGAGAGCATTTATAATGGAGAATTAATCAATGGTTGCAAATATGTCCTTTTGTTTATGTAAAAACGAAACCATTCTAATGCTGCGACCATTGGATGTTTTTTATATCAATTCCTTCTTTCACCATTTCCCACAGCGGGCTCATTTCTCTCAGCTTCTGAACCTGATCAACAGTAAGCTTAATGGTCCTATCGATCTCTTGCGGAGTGGTGAACCTTCCAATCCCAAATCTAATAGAAGTATGAGCCATGTCTTCTTCAACCCCCAAAGCCCTCAAAACATAAGAAGGCTCCAGACTGGCACTCGTGCACGCGCTGCCGCTCGAGACTGCAACCTCCTTAAGACCCATGAGAAGGCTCTCCCCCTCTACATAAGCAAAAGACAGATTGAGATTCCCCGCATAGCGACGCTCCGCGCTCCCATTGATCTCAACGCCATCAAGCTGCGCCTTAATCCCACTTAACAAACGTTCTTGCAGCGCCGATACATGCCTCTGGTCATAAGTCATCTCTTTCATCGCCAACTCACAGGCAGCGCCCATGCCGACAGCCAACGGCGTCGCTACTGTGCCACTTCTGATCCCCCTCTCCTGCCCTCCGCCGTTCATTTGCGGCTCGACTCGAACCCTGGGCCTGCGGCGCATATACAGAGCCCCAATTCCCTTAGGCCCATACAGTTTGTGCCCACTCAATGACATCAAATCCACTTTCATCTCATCGACATTGACAGGAATTTTACCAGCGGCCTGGGCCGCATCAGTGTGGAAGAAAATTTTGTTTTGCCTACATATTTCACCTATTTCTTCAATGGGCTGAATTACACCAATTTCGTTATGAACAGTCATGACAGAGACCAAACCTGTGTCGGGCCTGATGGCGGCCCTCAGTTCGTCGATGTCGATGAGGCCGTCTTTTTTCACGGGCAAGTAGGTGACCTCGAAACCCTCCTGCTGCAAGTGCCGGCATGAGTCCAGGACGCACTTGTGCTCCGTCTGCGTGGTGATGACGTGTCTTTTCTTGTCTTTGAAGAAATGCATGACACCCTTGACGGATATGTTGTTCGACTCAGTGGCACCGGAGGTGAAGATTATTTCTTTAGGGCTTGCGCCGATTAGGGCGGCCACCTGCTCCCTGGCCTTTTCCACGGCCGTGTCGGATTCCCAGCCGAAGAGATGGGTTCGAGAATGAGGGTTTCCGTATTTGTACATGTAATACGGCAGCATGTCATCCAGAACCCTAGGATCGACCGGGGATGTGGCTTGCATGTCGAGATATAGGGGCCGGCCTGCTATCTTGACGCCCTTCATTGTGATTCCTTCCACAGTTTCCTCCACCGTTTCTTCTTCTGCTCTTGCTGCCGCCGTTGAGAAAGAGGCGGCAGGGACGCCACTGGTGAGAGTTCTGGCGGCCCTTCTTGACGCCATTGTTAGGAGCTTCAACGCCATTGCTGAGCTGCCGAAGTCTGTAGTCTGAAACATAAAGCGTCGGGGTTCGAAGATTACAGTTGGGGTTTGAACTAACAAATATGCTTATTTTTTGCCCGTTCCATGATAGATGCTTTTTGCTTGGTTGAGAATATAATATCCTCCCTAGTTTCGAGTGGCCTTCGTATTGCTTTGTGGTCTTCGTAAGGCGGTGTCTAATCACCCGCGCTGCTGGAGTTGTCTCTCTGCATTTTAGGGCATTTATGATTTTGCTATTGCCATAGTGGTAAAGCTGAAGTGCGTTGTGTGTAAGCAAGCGGTTAGTTCCATAAAGCAAGCAGGTTCGATGGGATTCTGATGGTTCTTGCACCAATACAAAAGGGAGTCATTTATGGAGGTGGTGAGAAATTGATGACGGTCAAAAATAGTTGGACTTTGCATTAAAAAAAATTCAAAAAATCTTGCAATAACAATGTTTGAATTTTGTTTTTGATGGTGGAAATGGATTCAGCACCATCAAAAACCTTTGAAAACACCCAAAATATTGAAATTTGACAGTTATAATTTGGATTTAGAAAAATTCCTACCTGATTTTATCAAAATGTGGACAGAATTTTTATAATTTTCAAGGCAAAAAAACAACATGATTACTAGGCATATAAAAGTTGGTTCCATAAAACATATTGTATATTATTTTGATGGATTTTGCTTCAATGTAAAGATTAACTCTAAAAAGCAAATTATATGACATTTTAATAAATTTTGTATCAATCTAAAAATTAAACAAAATAGGAATTTGATATGATATTATGCTTTAATGAATTTTGTGGGTTTTGGCTTAGTATGGAGGGTAACAAAGAAATAGTTAATAGATAGATAAGTGCACAATTGGTTATTTACAATATTGTTTTTGAAAACATGCTTGAGATGTTGCTCCTACATTTAGCATATAGGCTTCTAGGTAGCACGTGTAATCGCTGAAAATAAAATGTTTATGAACATAACAAAGTTCCTCTATTTTTATTAGTTTGGAGTATTAGCTAGTGGATGTAAGTGTAACATGGATGCTTATGGTTAGAAAACCAATTTATTTTCATTATTTTATGTTTCTAAAAATGTTTTAAAATAATGTTGAAAGTAATGCTTCCATGTCGTGTAGTTGTCATTGTGCGTCCTTAGGTGTCTATCTAGAAATATTTGTTTCCTATGTGTGTGAGTTGTCTATGAGTCATAAATCCACCTTCTTTGGATCTTATCATCTAGAAGTCAGTGTTCTAATTCTTATATATGTAACTATTTTAAGTGATCAATAAACAACTTGTGTGATTTGTGTGTGCACAATCTCTCTCTCCGCTCTCTTTAGATTTTTAACATGGTATCAGAACCTGTATGCGCTTGACTCCCTCAAGGGACGGCCCAGGAAGATGGAAGAAATATAAAGAGCTAATGCTATGTATATATGTGTAGAATTAGAATAGTATCGTATTTGTTTTATGTTGTGTGTATGACTATGCATAAAAAGAATTGTTGTGTTGAGTGTCAAAAATTCTCCTCTTCTTTGCCTTTTTTCATTGCCCAAGGCCATGCTGGTATTGACTAATGCTTCATTGAATGCTCATTCAAGCATCACGACTGAAGAATAGAAGGAAATCTGTTGAGATTGGCATCGGTCAACGCGTGAGGTCTGTCAATAGAGAAGATCTACAACAAAGGAGTCTAAATCTGTGGCTGGAGAAGTGTGGTTGCCCAGAACATTGTGGCCTCGGAATGGAGTGTAGGGTCCATGTTGCCCATTTTGCCATGGCACTTATGGAGGTAATGGCAACTTCGATGGTTGGCGTGCGGGAAACACAATTTGCTCGTCATGAGAAGAATCTTGTAACAACCCTGGTTAAAAACTCATGTACAAATATAAAAGGCCAAGACGATGGGAGACATATTCCAAGTTGAATGGTGGGGGAAACATCCTAGTGGGTGTTGATTCAGTTTATTATGGCTAAGGAAATTGGCAAACGCAATCGCTAAGGCATTAAAGAGGCAAAAAGGTATTTTGGCACATTTATTTATGAAAATAAAGGAAATTAGGAGAAAAGGAAGGTGAAAGGTCACAGGTTGCATGTGAGGAGCAAATTGAAGGAAAATAATGGAAAATGAAGAAAATAAAGGCCTCATTAATAAAAAGGCTTGTGAGGATCAGTTGGCTGGCTATTGGCTAAGACTTGATCAATTCAGTTTTGGAGCTCTCTCATTATTCTCTCTCTCTCTCTCTCATACTCTTGGAAACTTAGAGTTTTTTTGGGGTACTCTTGGAGGGTGTGGCATATTTGGGTTCTTGGAGCAAGAAGCCAAAGGAAGAGCATGAAAGCGCAAAAAGGCATCAGATCAACAGTGACATTAGGTTTGCTTGCAGGTACCAAGTTGCATGTATGTTCCCTCACTAGTTTCAGCATGCATGGTACATGCATGTGGTTCCTTGGTTATAATATGTCATTGGCATGGAGGATTGCTTTGTTTTGGTTGGTTCTCATGTTTCCTTTAGCTTGGGTTGAGTTATTAGTTTCTGGAAGCTTTAGTTGGACAAATGCTCTAGAAGCCCTGTAATGGCTTGGGTTGATTTACTAATCTTTGAAGCCTTGGTTGGACAAACACTTTGGAAGCCCTGTAACAACTTGGGTTGAGTTACTAGTCCTGGAAGCCTTGGTTGGACAAACGCTCTGGAAGCACTTGGTGGGTTTTGTTACTAATCCTGGAAGCCCTGGTTGGACAAATGCTTTGGAAGCCCATAAAATGTTGTGAGTTGAGTTACTAGTCATGGAAGCCTTGGTTGGACAAATACTTTGGAGTCCAACAGTAGTTGTGGGTTAAGTTACATTCCTGGGAGTGTTGGAACACACGCTCTAGAGCCCTGAAAGGTTGGGATAGAAACTGATTTGATGATGGTTTGTTGATGTTCGACCGTGAGGTGGAATCATTGTTTGATGGGTTGAGGTGGATGGCATCTAGAAGCCCTGGATGAGTTTTGATTGATGTGTTCTATGAGATCCCACATTCATGCTTGAAATATGGCAGGAGGGTGAATGGCTGTGTCAGACCAAGCAGTAACTCCTCCACCAAAATTGATTCGTGTGTTTTATTGCTTCAGGTAGGTCTTCATTATATACATGAGAGAGAGACTATTCACTTCATCTTCCGATGACTGTCCATATTACTTATTTATCTATTTACATTATATTCACCCAATCCTGATGATTAGGTGTCAACATTCCCCCCCTTAATCTGAAGGGATGTTGGTGAGTCCAAGCATCATTCTGAACCATTCAAGCTTTTCTCTTCCAAGCGCTTTGGTGAAGATGTCTGCAATTTGCTCATTAGTGGAACAATGACGGAGATGGATTGTTTTGGCTTCAACATGATGTCGAATCAGATGATATTTAGTATTGATGTGCTTCGTTCGATCATGGAACTTTGGGTTCTTGGCCCACTTTATTGTAGAGATATTGTCAATCATGAGTGAAGTTGATTTTACTTGTTTTACCTGCAAATCTTCAAGAATTTTCCTGAGCCACACAATTTCTTTTGTTGCTTCAGCTGCTGCCACGTATTATGCTTCTGTTGTGGAATCTGCTAGAGCTGATTATTTGCGTGATCTTCAGGAGACAGCTCCTGAACCAAGACTCATAGCATATCCTGAAGTAGATACCCTAGTTTCTTTGTCTCCATTGTAGTCTGAATCAGAGTATCCAATCAAGCTGAAGTCGTCCACCTGTGTATACTTGATTCCAAAGTCTTGAGTTCCCTTCAAGTACCTTAGAACTCTTTTTGCAGCAAACCAATCTCCCTCACAAGGCTTTTGCATAAACTTGGAGGGGATTCCAACAGCAAACGAAATGTCTGGTCTGGTAGTAGTTAGGTAGTTGAGACTTCCTACAAGCTGTATATACTTTGTTGCATCCTCAAATTCTTTTCCTTCAATAGATGCGAGCTTTAAGTTTTGTTCCATTGGAGTAGTAAGAGGATTGCATTCTATCATGTCAAACATGTTCAACAGATCTCCAATGTATTTCTTTTGAGAAAGAAATATGGACTTCAGATGTTGGGTTACTTCAATGCCAAGATAGTAATGAACATAGCCCAAATCGGTCATTTCAAAACTTTTCCCCAATTCCTTCTTTATGGATGCAATGTATCTTTCATTGTTCCCTGTCATCAAAAGATCATCTACATATACCACAAGATATACAACTGCTTTGCCAACTTTCTTGAGAAATAAAGTTGCATCATCAAGATCATAATGTTTGAAATTGAGTTTCAGAAGATGCTCAGTTAGTTTTTCATACCAGGCTTGCGGTGCTTGTTTGAGGCCATACAAGGACTTCACAAGTTTGCATACTTTATGTTCATGTCCTTTCACAGCAAATCCTTCAGGCCGAGACATAAAAACATTCTCTTTTAGATCTCCATTTAAGAAAGCAGTTTTTACATCCATTTGACGGACTTTCCAACCGTTCTGAGCTGCTAGGGCAAAGAGTGTCCGGATGGTAGCCCATTTTGCTGTGGGGGAAAAAATATCCTCATAATCGACCCCTTCCTTCTGTGCAAAACCTTTTGCCACAAGCCTAGCTTTTTGCTTGTCAAGTGAGCCATCAGCTTTATACTTGTTCTTGCAGACCCACTTGCAACCAATTGGTTTGGTTCCTAATCGAGGATCAACCAGCTTCCAAGTGCTGTTCTTTATGAGGGCATCATACTCCTTTTGCATCACTTCTTTCCATTCATCATGACAAGCAACTTCTTTGAAGGAAGTTGGTTCAAAATCTATAGACAATTTAAATTCACATTCATAAGAAACATCCATATCAACAGGTGAATTAGAGTCATCTACATCACCTCCATTTTGCCGGTTTGAATTTCTAGTTCCTGTCTTTCCAACCTCATCAGGATGAACACTTTCAAGTGTCTTTGTCAGCCACTTTGGGGGACCTTTTTCAGATGGTCTAGGCTGCTCCGCTGATTGAGTTGGGACTGAATCAAGATTGAGTCTCCCAATTCTATCAATCACATCACTTAAAGCGTCATCCGTTATTGGAGTTTCATGCAGGGGAGAGTGTTCTTCAAAAGAATATTCCACATGTTGATCTAGTATAGGTATCCCCCCTTCAAGATGTGAAATCTGCTTATCAAATTCTTGAAATGATTTTGCGAATCTATTCGAGCGATCAAGTTGCCGCTCAACAACATTGTCAGTTTTGGATGATTCAAGAAAAATTACATCTCTAGATACAACAAACTTTTTATTTACTTCATCATAGAGACGGTATGCCTTGCAGGTGTTTGCATACCCCAGGAAGATACACTTACGACTTCTAGCACCAAGTTTGTTTCTATGTACCTTTGGTATCAAAGCATAACAGGTGGAACCAAAAATCCTGAGATGTTTTACCGAAGGAACATGTCCATACCACAATTCATAAGGAGTCTTGTTTCTTATAGCACTAGATGGACATCTATTCTTTATATATGCAGCACATAGAACAGCATCAGCCCAAAACATTATCTTTACATTTTTGAAAGAAAGCATGGATC